>QYAI01000141.1:0-67294 GCA_003988855.1 Arachnopeziza araneosa
TTTTACTTGATTTAATCGTCTTACCGGTCGCAAAAAGAATGGATTTTTGAGGGGCGGGCGAGTGCGGTGACCGTGCGAGTGCAGGGGAATACGAGTACGGGATCTCGGTTATCGCAAAGCAGCTTGAAGAAATCTCGATCAGAAAAGCTTGGCGTTGTTCGATAATTTCCGACGGACAGTACACGTGGAAAGTTGCCAAGTGAGTCTTGCAGAGCCCATTTTGAGAAGCGTCGAAAACAGTCCCAATGTATGCTTTTGTTGCCGCAAAGCACGGCTGCGGATTTAGCCATGAATACTTCTTGAAGGACCCATATACGATTAAACCATGACCGAGAAGAAGCTTGTCCAAAGCTACTTGCGCTTTCGAAGAAGGAGCAGAGGTTGTAGGAAGATCATTTATCCAAGCATAGTTGCTGAGATAGTCCATAGCATCATTACTGTCATCTTGAGATTCTCCAAGGTACACAAGTACTGTGAATGCTTGTTGGTAGATGCGTGGCATCATTTCAACCTGGTGGCCTCGCTCAATAAGGCTTGTCTGATTGATACAGACAGCGTCAATCCATACAGTCCTTGGGGTATCCGCTTGTTGCAAACGCTTGATTGCCTCGGAGCAATTCTTCGTGACCGAGATGCTCCCCTGCCCTCCACAGCTTATACTCTGAGGCATCTCTTCACTTCCCCACGTGTATGACAATGCTTCATATTGCAGATGATCAGAGAGGCGGGAGTGTACGATAGCGCATGGGATATTTTCTAGTGTATCACTTGGCTTGATGATTAACAGCCGTATCTCATCTGCTTGTTGAAGAGGGGAGTAGCAGTAGGTCTTTTCGCCCCCGTAAGCGCACGAGATTTGTGGAAGTGCGTCGGACTGGTTAGGAGACGCCATGCTGAGGATGTGCGGCACCATACCTTTGATTTCTGAATTGCTTTGAATGTGAAGGAACAAATTTCCGACAAGGCTGAAAAGGTGATGTGAGGGTAGGCACGAATGGAAGCGAAGCAAAGATGTGGCCGAGGATCTGCTGACTTGTTTGTATGAGACTGATCCATCAGTGGTAGCACAAGCGCAAAACGCCGAAATCACACCAAAATAACGCAAACTCTACCTCACAACACAACTTGACGAAACCAGACCATAATAAATTCTGGCCTTGCGTGTGCAGAATTCTGACACCCACTGGTGGTATGAACAGGATAATTACGCCACAAACAGTGTACAGAGTCATCATGTGTAAAGATTCAATTTCGAGTAGCAGATATAATTTTGATTTGAAATATCATACAAAGTAAAGGGAATATCAAAGAAGGTAGAACCTATGGCAACAATACTATTCCCAACAACCAAGAAGTATATCTTGTGTTAATAATCATCCAACAAGCAATCAACCAAGAACAGAAATAACAGCAGCAATGTAAGGTTCAGCAGCCTCGATATCGTGAAGGATATCGTTAAGCAAACCACCCCAGTTGATACTGTTCTGAGCATTAGCCTTGACCAAGTTCCAAGCGACAATTGCCCGCCAGTTCACACTGATGACAGCATTATTGACCGTGGTATCAATATTGTTATCATTAGCCGGACCTCCAAAGATGGGAGTACCGCTCCAATTTGGTCCACAGCTACCAGACTGCTCGAGAGTAATGGCAGTATTATCCGCATCGACAATGACCCAACCGATCTGGAAATTTTCTGAGACGAAGCCGATCTGATCGTGCATGTACGAGGTCCAGTGGGCGTTGCCGTTGCTGAAGATGGTGATGCTGCTGTGGCCGTTGACGTTGGGGAGCTCGATGTCGCCCCAGGTCCAGGAGAGGCTGGATGGGAGACCGCCGAGGTGGACGTAAGATGTGCCGGCGTGCCAGTAGATCATACCGTTGGTGAAGTCGTTGAAGCGTCCGCCGTAGTTGCCCGAGCCGGTTTCGTCTGTGATTGGGTAGCCGACGGAGCTCTTGACGTCGCCGATGGAGAGCCAGCGTTGGTAGATGTCACCGTAGATCAAGAAGGCACCGTGTTGGGATGTCCACTGTGAGAGTTAGAATATATTTTCATGATATTTTTGGGGTTGAGATAGTAAATACTGCTTCCTTGGTCGAAATTGTATCACTCGATACACTTTGTCCAGAGTAGATGGGATAGGAGAATTAGAGCCTGGCAGTACTTACGTAAATGGCATTCTTTTGAGAGAAAATATTGAATCTGAGAGTCGTGCCAATGTTATCCGTAGTACCGGTTTCATCCGTGATCGGGTACCCATAGGCACCATTTTGAGCAACCCATTTCTCCCAGATCATCCCATAAACGGCGTGAGCACCGCTCGTAGTATCATGGCAGTAGATGGCTCCCCATTGATAGTTCTTGTGAACTGTGCCCCAGTTGCTATCGGTGATGAAGCCACTGAGGGCTGCACCAACGTTGGCGGACAGCTGGGTGCCCTTTGCGTCAATGAGGGATTGACATGTAGGGCGAAGGCCAAAAATTGGTTGAAATATGATAATTTCTGTAGATGGATCAGTCTCAAGGCTTCTGTCAAGCGTGGTGCTATCTTACCTGGTTTGATGATTGAAGAAAGGGTTGAGTTGGGGTCAATAGTAGGTGCTACATCAGTGAAGTTGGATCCTGAAAAGCTGACCCTGACAGTGCCATTTGTTCCAGCAACAGCTGTAGACTGGATTGGCAGAGCTGTTGAAGTGGTCGTGGAGTTTGCTCCAAGAGTGGACGTTGAGTTTGTGAATGCTGCAGGTGCCGCTTGGGACAACCCGGCCAAGAAGAGAGTGAAAAGAGTGGAAGAGAAAAGCATTTTGATGATTTTCAAGTTATTGAAGCGAGTGTTGGTTGTTTTGAGATTGTGTGATGCAGATCTCTTCTGGAGCGACCCAAGCCAGATTATATACTTTCATGATGAGCTCGAGATTCAGCTTCACGGTCACGATGCTTCAATAATTTCCGCCATGTTGCATACTTGACCCCCTCGTATGTGATCGGGAACCGACTTTAGGGGTTGATTTGGAGTAGACAGTTCAAGTTTGTGGCCATGACAGGCCATTGTTTACAACCAAGTAGCCACACAGATTTGTTGATGCACTAGCAAACATCTCTAGCGAGAACCGATTGGAAGAAAACCGTATGATCTAAAAATGTCTCCCCCTTCGGATACCATGCGTACAAGAATCGGGAATTAGACGAAGCTGCGAGTTCCAGCTTGGCAAAAAGAAGAAAATTGTTGGATATAAAAGACAAGGAAAAACGAGTGTCACGATGACGCTGAGCGTCCAGGTCTTGACTCGGAGAATTTTCCATTCGCGGTGGTTGAAATGAGACCGCGGGCTGAAAATGCGGGGAGTACGCTATCACGCCAGGTCCCATCGGGGTTTATAAGGCTGAGCGGACAAGTGCAGGTACACAGGATCGATATTCACAATGTTTTAAATTAAGGGGAGAGCTGAGAGCCTCGCGGACGATGGAGAGTTGCTTTGAGAGGAAAAAAAATCAGTGAAAAGGGGTGTCTGCCTTGCAGGCTGAGCTGCGCATCGGTTCCCGACGGGCTGCAGCCCAAGCCACAGGAGGTGGTCGCTTCGCTGTTGTTCTCGCCACTCGCGGAATCGTAAAGCGGGCCAATAATCAGCAAGCTTCACTCAGGAATAGTAAAGTATGATATCTTGATATTTTAAAGGAGAGGTTGCTGGTATTATGGTGAGTGTTGAATATTGGCTGAATGGAAGCGCATCACTCTTTGCACCTCCAACTGGATCTGCTCAGTAAACTCTCACGTGGGTCGGTGTAAAGAATGGATGAGAGTGCCTAGAGTTAGAGAATACAGTCATATTTAAACATTCCCAAGTTTGATTCTCGTATTAGGGTTTACACTTGTCGATTTGCTTCAGACGGAGATAGGTACTGTACGTCAGTGGTTGTCACGTGATGAGATCTACTTTAAAGCCGGCTCTCTTCCTACGAAAAGAGTGTGGTGCAGCAGATATGCTAGTTTCAAATGGTCAAGTGCTCAAAATAACTCAAGAAATAAGAATATGCTCAAAACAAATACCCCAAAGTCATCAAATCTCCAATAACTTGTAGTAAACAAAATGCTCCATCCGAGTGTCCAATTCCAAATTCCTCGTTGCTCCTAGTCAAACAATTCAAGGAGGTACTTATACCAGCTAGGATCTACTTTAATACCTAGTTTTCGATAGTTTCTAAGAGTTTCAACTACCAGGTAGCTAGATACTGTCCCTTTCACAAAATCTCTTTTGGCATTGGCCAATAAAGCCTCAGCAGCGTAGGTAGAGACTTGTGAGCGTAGCTTAAAGTTCACATCCATAGGAAGGAAGTCCGCAATTTTCAGTGCCATCCTTCTAGGTGATAGTGTGTCCCGCCCTCGATAATGTTGTGGTACTCAAGCCAGTAAAAAGGAAACGATAATGGCCCTAAGTCCAACCGTTATTTTTCACTACCGTTCTCCAATATGAAATCTACTATTGGCTCTCCAACTTCTCCAAGCTTTGCAGCTGCATAGATTAGAGGGGTTTGATACGTAGGCCAGAGATCCAATGTCGAGTTTACGGACAACGCTTTCAGCATCCTCAAATTGGCTTCAGATGTCGACCTTCTACTATGAAAAGGTGTTTGCAGCCGCATCTCGCCAGACTTGTTGGTGACACTCCAGGTATTCCAACCCAGCCGAGGTACGAGGACTCGAAGGCTTTCATATTGGGTGAGTGATTGATTGTTTGCCATATAAAGGAGGCAGTGAAGTGCATTGTTATTTCTCCAGTCTAAGAATGTCACCGGAGCATTTTAGGGTGTTCTCCACCAAGCGAGAGCGATAAGAAACAGCCTATCCGCACAAAGTGGCGAGGCTGAGCCCATAAAGCTTGGAGATGCAAAAGTTGGGTGACGAAAAGGGATGGAATGGGGACTGGGACTGGCTGACATGGTGGCGGGCATGCAGGAGGGATTGATTGGTACGGAGTAAGCAAAAAGCATCGAGATGTGCTTACTGGACATGGAATGATCCGTGTATCTGGTCCAGCGCGTCAGCTCACGCAATCGCCACGGGACGATGCCAAAAGGCAGTGCAGGGGCAGCGTGCAAAAGGAGGTTGCAAAAATGGTGATGGATAGGGATGGTAGGGGTGTACAGAGCGAAAGAGCGAATCATCGCTTCCTCGTAACTCTGCTGAGTCTGCCTGCCTATGTAGGAGGTGCAATTTCACCCGCGTGCTGTAACTGTCAAAGTGGTCCCTGTAACTGGTCTCGGAGGTTTCCATCTGTCGCATCAATGGGGCATCACCAACATTTTATGTACATGCTTTGCATTGGTCTAGTCGTTTTGACGCCTCTTGCCTGCGGGCCGCGTTATAGGGCAAGTATGCTGAGATCCTTGCAGGCAAAAGAACCAAGCCTTGTTCTAGAAAAACATAGGAGGTCGAAATTCATCAATCCCATGTTGCTGTCTCATCTTGCTCCTTGCTTAAACCTGCCTAATGCGGCAGCCTGACGGACCGCCATCGCATTCCCCGAACTGATTTCGAACTGCAATAGTTACACGACTTGAAAACCATGATTCAACAAGTCGGTCGTACATATGGTGCATTTGTTTCTCCGAGTAAGCGCTATGGCCATGCAATTGCACAGAAAAGGCAGAGGTGGCTCGTCGCTCCTCCGTTAAATAGAAGAATTTCCCAAGGCCAAGTCGCTTTCAAGAATCTCATGTCACCCTTCAGATATTCCATGCCTCTGGCTACTTGATCTGTTCTCGAAGAAGTCCTTTGTACTTTACAGCCTTTGCCATCTAATCAGCACCATCTTTCTTGGCTTTAACCCAATGACGTCCAAGGATACAGAAAACATGAGCGTTGAATAGTGAGTCCTCGCCCGCAAACTACAACATCAATTGCACACTACCTACCGACAAAATATATACGACAAATAAACATCCAGAAGCTAACAATTTGATCAATAGCAACGACTCGACGGCATCAATCAAAGCCCAAGCTGAACTCCATTCCATCAACGGCAATATCTCAAGCCCTTCCAACGCTGCAACTCTGCAACCCAAGCCGACTTCAACTATCAACCCACCTCTCACAGCTCAGGATCTCGCTGCATATAGCGACACAAAAGAAGACGCAATGGAGAAAGTGGAAGAAGCTAGAAGGCTTCAACGAGCAGCGCAGAGTCTTGGGATAGACTCCCTCTTTGTGTTGGAGGATATCATCAAAACAGCTGGGTGCAAAAACTTGCTGCCAATGGAAAGATTCATTTCAGGTATATAGGAGAAGTAGGAAAGAACGCGCAAGGCTACAAGTTTGGGATGTCTTACTTTACGACCATGTAATTGATTGGGGTACGCGGCGTTAAGGCCGGATATGATAGAACTTCATTTGCTTACGGCTATTAACGCACAGCTCAGTTTTTGAAGGCCCAATGGTATCAACCAATTCCTTCAAAACTGTCACCAGAATCATGCTCCATATTTTATCAATACCCAATACAATTTTCTCATACTCGTTTGCTGCTCAACTTTAATTTGCAGAATTCTATTTTCATCCACCATTCAAAGCGAGATACCTGAAGAATGATTTTAAAAGCGCTGTGCTAAAGAATTAATTTAAATTAAAGCTCATCAGTTGAGCTATCCGTTATTTGATTGTATAAATGATACTGAAAAAGGTCCATGGGTGGATTAGCGACACGTGACTCGACTGCTTCCATCATGTGCTACTCGTCGCTGATTGGCTCAGATCAAATTCTGTCGAAGATGGGAGCTTGTAGTTGCGATCAACAATCACGATTTCTGCGTATATTTGCAGTAACAATAATAAAAAATGTCTTCTCAACCTGCAAATAACAATACTGCTATATCTCTGTGTCATCAATGCTCTGGCATCTTCCGCCACAGTAAACAATTGTCCGCTATCCCAAATATGACATCATATCGGCATCATGAGAAAGCAGCGCAGGTCTTCGACACCGCTAGAGCTGGCTGTCATCTTTGCAAGCTTCTTATAAGCTCCGGTATTCCTAGCGAGCCTCTGACTCAGCCAGAGCCATCTTCACTCACCTGGGCTGTCTTGGAGCATCCAATCCTGTACTATTTTACCTTGCCTAGAGATCGAGAGAGGAATCACCCACGGTGGTGGGACAAGAAATACAATCGTGGACTTTACGAGCTACATTTTGAGCTGGGCAGTGAAACGAAAAAGATAAACAAGGTTTTTAGCATCACCCAAATCGGAGGTATGTTAAGAATTTAAATTTCGTTGGAAGTGTTGAATTGGCGGTACTAAGATAAGCTGACATGATTAGATCCAGCACGTGAAACCCTGGAGGGTTCTACCAACTCTCCTCAAACTTGGAAAATGGTATCTCACTGGCTAGATGATTGTCTGAAAAATCACAAAATTTGCGGTCAAGATTGGTATGCGAAACCTGCAAGGCTTCTTGATGTCAAAATGACGGACACATCGTCAAAGTCAGAAGATGGAATCAAGGTCGTCGAGTTCAACGATGCCGATGAAGCGGTCCCTTATATGACCCTGAGCCATTGTTGGGGAACACACGAGCGACTTAAATTACTGACCACCAACATTGACCAACTCAAGCAGTCAATCTCGTGGAAGGCATTGACAAAGACTTTCCAGGATGCGATCCAAATCACTCGGAAACTAGACTTCCGGTACTTATGGATAGACTCTCTTTGCATTCTTCAAGATTCCGAGAGAGATTGGCAAATTGAGTCTGCCAAGATGGGTGACATATACATGGCGAGCTTTCTAAATATTGCAGCAACACATGGTAATGACGGGCGAGCGGGTTGTTTCACTGATCGAGATCCCGTTTGCATCACTCCCCTTATCATTAAAGCTTCTTGGAGTGGTCACAGCTGGTATAGGCCACAAAATAACATTTATAATGATAACAAGTATCTACAGCCTGGAATGGTAGCGGTCTACAACCACGACTTGGTGGAAGCTGTTGAAAGTGGGCCTTTGAACAGGCGTGGTTGGGTCATTCAAGAGCGACTTTTGTCTCCTCGAATCTTACACTTCTCCTCCCAGCAGCTCTTCTGGGAGTGTCGGTTTCAAATGGCTTGTGAGACGATGCCTGGCGGGCTCCCAATGATATTGCGAGAACGCGGATTGTCTTATGGAAGCCCAAGTATGCAAAGCCTGACATCAAGAGCCCGACATCCGGATTGGGAAGATGACCACAAAGCTCTGTTCCCGGGATATCTGTATTGGGGACGAATCATTACCTCGTACACAGGCTCCGACTTGACCAGGCAGGAGGACAAGCTCGTAGCCATCAAGGGAATCATCGATCTCTTATGGATGGGAAATAACGATGAATGCGTTGCTGGCATCTGGAAGAAATATGCTCCCTACCAGCTGCTATGGCGGGTCGCCCGTGGCGAGTTTGCTACCCGTCCTCCGATATGGAGAGCACCTACATGGTCTTGGGCCTCGTTAAACGGACGAGTGGTAGGTGTTTTCGATCGGCCTAGATTGGATGACATCACAATGGATAAGGACATTCTCATCAAGGTCCTAGACATCAGTGTTTCCCACAAGGCAACCAAAAGTGCAACGCAGAGCACAGCTCCGCTCTCAGGAGGCGTCCTCAAATTAAAAGGAGAGCTTGCCAAAGGTATTTCTAGGCTTATCGAACCCGCATCAACCGCGCCACTCGATGGCGATCCTGATCTAATTGAGCCTAGCAGGCCAGTGCTCTGGGTTCAGACCTCGGACACTACCAGCGACAAGCTTGATGCGAAGATACGGTACGATATCGAGCAAGAAACCGAAGAACAAGACGTTTATTTCATTCCGATTAGAAAGGAGGCAGGAACAAGAGGATTAATTCTGAAGCCAATTCAGTCGCAATATGGAGTATTTGAAAGGTTGGGAATTTTTGAAGTCGATGGAGGGGATTGGACTTCGATGGTTACTGGTTCTACATACACCCAAAATATTCGACCTCCCCCGGCAGAGCGGGGATTTGAGGATAGGCTATTCATTGTGAGTATAGTGTGAGGAGAAAATTAGCTAAGAGTGCTACTATTCTTGTTGTGCTTATCCCCATTTTTTAACAACTAACCGCGTCAGTTTCACGCAATTGACATCATTTGGCTCTTGAATTCACATATATTGCTTGAGTTAACGACTTCATTGATCCTAACCGAAAACAAACATTGCTCTAGCCTTCTAATAAATCAGATCTCAAAGTAGGAAAGCTTGAAATTCAAAGTAACCTGCTCAGAAACAGCACCAGATCCCGCAGACAAAGCCCCCCCCCCAAAAAGATGCACGAATAAAAACCCGAAACTAAAGATGAAATTCGTCAGGAGCTCCCAAGTCTATTACCATGGGATCCAATCCAGCCATGAATTCCAATATATCAGCATGATGCTTTTCGAGCAGCTTCCGAGCAGCCATGAAACCATTTTTCTTCGCAAACTCACGCGCTCTCTCATACTGCTGGGCACCAGGTCCGGTCGTGAGAGCCCCGGCGTTTAGAAGAAGGTCGAGCATGTCGATGCGGCCATGCTCTGCAGCTGCTTCTAAAGCTGTCCTGCCACCTATCTTGGCGCCCGGGCCATTCACATCTGCGCCCTTTTCCAGAAGAAGCTGAGCTATCGGGACGTATCCACCAATAGCGGCAAATTGTAATGCAGTTGCTCCACGCTCTTCGAACGGAGGGGCATTAACGTCGACGGTGTGACTGAGTAGAATCTTAACGACATCCATCCGGCCCTTTTCTATAGCTAGTTGCAATGACGTATGACGAACTCCAGGCACAATACCAGAATTTGGATTGGCTCCAGCAGCAATCAACATGTTAATAAGTGTCAAATTTCCAATGTCGACAGCAGCCAATAAAGCTGTTTGAGATTCACATACTATCCGGTTTGGATTTGCACCTTTATCCAGTAACAACCTTACTATCCACCCATCCTTACTCTGATCTAGCTTGATTGCAGATCCCATAGCAGACTCTCCATATACGGGATATGGCTCTCGTTCAGAGTCCACGGATGAACTTCTCCATTTTTCCTTGTCGCCAAGCCTTGGCTGGATAATTGTGTTGGGATCTATACGTTCGGCGAGCAGAATCTTTATAGCAGAAGACTTCTGTAGTCGCACAGCGTATTGAAGTGCACGACATCCGTAGCCTTTGGAGTAGCGTTTGTAACGATTCAGACGTGCTGCTAAAATTGTTTTCACGAGCTCCATGCTTCCAGCAACGGAAGCAACAAGCGATGATTCATCTGCTTCAGCGCCGAGTTTAAAGAGGTAGCGAACCATCTCAAGGTTATTGTTCATGCATGCAGCCTCGAGGGCTGTACTTCCGGATAGAATGGCCTCAGGGTTGTTGACGTTGGCACCTGCTTCGATCAAAAGATCGATGATGTCCCAATCGCCTTTCTCGACAGCTACGGAGAGTGCAGTTCGGCCACTCGAGATCTCTAGAGCGTCGATATCGGCTCCTGCATCAACGATTTGTTGGATAAGC
Source organism: Arachnopeziza araneosa (assembly GCA_003988855.1). Lineage (NCBI taxonomy): Eukaryota > Fungi > Ascomycota > Leotiomycetes > Helotiales > Arachnopezizaceae > Arachnopeziza > Arachnopeziza araneosa. Next base: position 10,522 of record QYAI01000141.1, read on the forward strand.
GGAAAATGTCCCCAAGAAACTGCTGTAGGGAGGATACTTATAGTCATCAATTGTTTAAACTTCTCGATATATACAGTATGATTCACCTGAGCACCTGCAGCGAGCAGCTTTCGGACCAAGTGTGGGTCTTTTCGGCGCATCGCTGCTGCAAGAGGAAAGTCGCTTCCATCTTCGCAGTTTATGTTGACACCTGCGGCGAGAAGTACTTCTACAATATCGTTCCGGCCTTGTTTAATGGCAATCAAGAGTGATTTCCCCGATGACTCTAGACAAGCTGCTCGGTATTTAGAGTTTGGATCTAGAAGAAGTCTCAGAATAGGACTATCTCCACGCGTCGTTGCAGCTTGAATAGCAAACTTGAGATCATCTCCTCCATTGAGCCTTATCCCACGTGTATCTAGCCATTGAACGAGATCCATCCGTCCATGTTCGATGGCTTTCAAAAACGCAGCAGTCTGCAGCGTGGTCTTGAATTTGTTTGCAGTTTCGAGGAGGAAAAACGCGACTTTGGGATCACTATTTGTGATAGAAGCCTCGATTACCCCTTCTGTGATTTTACCTCCATGTTTGAGTAGCAGGCTGATAATATCAACGTTACAGCATTCGGCAGCCTCAATTAAGTCGTCTTCTATGATCCTAGCTCCGTAGGTTATCAGTAACTCAATTAAATCGACTTTTCCTGTGAACGTTGCACATCCCAACACTGTAATAATCCAGCTGTCGCCGTCTTCATCATGAACCAACATTGCTTGCGGATCTGCGCCGGCGTTCAAAAGATTAACAGCGATAACCATAACATCTGCGTGAGGAACTCCATATTCATTCTTAATTACTTTCATGAGCGGAGTAGATCGAAACTTGCCCATAAAATTAATATCTGCTCCTGCTGAGATGAGAAGCTCAACAGCTTGGACATGTCCTGACTGTGCAGCGTAAGATAGAGGTGATGTATAAGAGTCTGGATTGACATCAGCCCCAGCGCCAAGCAAGACTCGTATTAACTCAATATCCACATTCTCCCTCTTCTTACCGTCACTGAAGGGTTCAAGGGCAGTCAAAAGTGGATCTTTATTTGCATTTCTTGATGAATTGACTTGAGCTCCTTTCATCAATAGCTCTCTTACCATTTCTATGTTGTGAAGCTGGCAAGCCTTTTGGAGCGGGGTCATGACGCTCCATTTGTCGCGGTACACTAGTTCGTTGGGATTGATCCCCGAATGTAATATGTCTCGTACCATCTCAACATCCTCGTTGTAAATGGCTAGTTGAAAAAGATTTTCGACGAGTGCGTCGACCGTAGGTCCACCGATATTCCGGATGTATTTCATTAAGCCAGATTTTGATCGTCCCTTGATCCACTCATACACTTTTCCGCTGATAGTAGATGCCGCCTCAAAGAAGTTGTTCGAAACAAGGTACATCGTTAACTTCATAAAGTCAAGGATCGGTGATGCTTCGCATAGTGGTAGTGCTATATCCTCCATCGTAGCATGGTTTTCGAGAATACTTTGGGGTACTATAATTTCAATCATTTGATGAAACGATCCTGGTTGGTTTTCTCTTCTCATTCCCTTTATCTCATTGAGAATACTATTCTGGATGTCCTGGGTAAGCGCTTTTGAAGTAGAGCCACTATCTTCATAGATTCTTGAGAATGCCTTGTCTGAACAAAAGTGTTAGTTGAGCATTGGTGTTTACTTGAATAATCTGAAAGAGAGAGATAGATAGAAGATACCGTGGATATCAAGATGAGGACCCCGGGTCAGAATACCGTACCTTGTTGACTAAATGCACTGTTAAATCTGCAGAACGGAAGCCAGTCCGCTTGTATTGAAACAGGATTTGTTGAGGGGAATATCGTGTATTGAGCTGATGTTGTCCTGGCAATATCTGGTGACGGGGTGCGAATCACAAATCCTTCAGGGGTGCGTGGTACTGTTATGGAAATCAGCTTCTAATTAGAATATTTGAAGAGAGAATTACCTGGTTGATTAATATGTTGGCCATCGGATATCCTTCCATAGCGCTGAGTCTGTTTCCTGAGTTTCTGTGGGTTGAGAATCTTGCCGTCTAGAATCACTTCAGATTCCTTGTTCTCGGTCTTTCTTTTCGCGATTTTTTGCCCAACCGTTTTCCATTCATCTGCTGTCCGGTATTTCCGAAAATCCCATTTTTTGAATTGAAGCTCATATTGTGCATTGCTTCCTATGGTTAGCCTTACGATCATGGAATCTAAGTCTCCAGTATCGTTTCAAACTCACGTTGCGTAGAATTGATGAGCTTTCATTCTTTCTCGAACATCCTTAAGGCTCAGTTTCTCTCCCAGATACAATTTCCGAAGAACATCTTTGAACGGATCCCAGTCCAAATCAACAGCATGGTTCGTCGATGGCGAAAATGCTAACATTTGAAATAAGGTCGAGAGAGGGGTGCTCCTCGAATTTGAAGCGCGGGGATCGAACCAGCAGCGATGTAAGGGAACGAAGTTGTGTGTAAGCCTAATGTATTCGAAGAGTGGAAAGCTAGGCTATACAGCTACCCTTGTCCTGAACGCTCCTCCCTGTCTCGTGATAAGCGAAGTTAGAGCCTGTTTGGAAAAGAAGTTCGTGATGTAGAAGTGGTAAATTAATAGCCAGTAACAAACTGTAGGTACTTTGGATGCAAAAGATGAAGAGATAGTCCTCATTGTTGTAGCAAAAGAACAACACGGCATGCAGCCTTGCGCAAATGTGGGTAAGATTTTGGATGCCGCTACCAGGCGCAGCAGCTTTGGCCTCGCTGACTTGGTGGCCCACTATTGGTTGCGTTCGACAACTCTGAGTGGCGGTTGCCAGAATCTGCTGCAGCCACAGCGTCAGCTAAGATACTGAACCCAAATTCTGGTTTGCGAAGGACCACAGAACATGTGGTATTGAAGCAAATATTCCAGGAGTCATGTACAGTGATAAGACGGGCTACACAAGCTATATTGAAGATAGGAGCGACCTAGGCCCCCTGCTGAAGATGAAATTAGTACCGCAAAATAACGCACACACACATCAAAACATATACGATCTGTAAGAAAGCAGCTCCTTGATTGGTGAAGGTGGAATTTCTTTTGATTTGTCAGCCGATAGAGTCCTTGAAGGAATTGATCGCGGGTTGCGAGCATACCATTGAATGGCTTAAGCTGAACTATGGTAGTCAAATACGGCTTCTCTACCACTGTGGGTGTGGGATAGTAGTATCGAAGGTAATTCCTTCTCCGAAATTGCTTTTCCAGAAGCCGTAATTAGTTCTCTCGAAACCATACAGCGCTTCTCGGTCCTCGATTGTCAGGTCGTGCTAGCGAAGAGAGCAGAGCCGACAGTCTCCTTGCTCTGCAGTGCTTTGTAGCTCTTCAATGGTCTGAGGGAAGAATGAGTTGCCTTAATGCCGACTTGCTTCTCCCTATGTTTGCTACAGAAGATGCTCGCACATGCCCGGCAGAGGGTTGATAGGTTTTCTGGCCGAGTTTGGCTGCTTTGCGGAGGCCGAAAGGAGCTTAAAAGTCCAGGCATAAAGGCCTGCTTGAGCTATTGAGGAGTTCTCAATATAGACCATTTAGCACGTCTATCAGATGAAGAAGGTTGTGTTTCAGTTTGCGAACCTGAGCAGTAGGAGCCTAAGGCTTCCTTGTCAAGTAAGTCGTGGGTCAGCTGACCGGTTTTCTCACTATTTCATCGCTATCCTTCAGCTCTTTCAGATGCCTGAGGCAGCAATCATCCCACTGAAGGTCCATTAAGTTCGCTGTAAGCGAAGCCTGGAGGAAGGGTGGAGTTGTTCTCTACCTCAGCTTAAGGGGTACCATATGCATTCCGGTATTTCCCTGGCCTGTAAATGCTTGCGCCGTTACAGGCTGCTCCGACATTTTAACCTGCATAATGCCAAACTTACAACCTTCCTAATGTAGTAAGCAGCCGTAGGCGAGGTGACCTGCATCTAAGGGACATCTATGAGATTCTTAAAAGCTTCGCCCCGTCCCGCTGTGCTCATATCATTCCACAAGCAAGCAAGCTAACAAAAACTTGAATCTTTGAACTTCCACGAGCCCACACCTCACTCTGACTCATGGCGTCCAAGCAGTTCTTCCTCAAAACCGCTCCTCTTCCAGGCGAAGAACCTTCCCAATACACAAACCTCTATCTCCGCCATTTCGGTTCCGGAATGGACTCGATCGTCCTCACCCCCGGACAGCCTAAGTACATCAAAGGCCATATGGACGGAAAACGTATCACGTTTACCAGCGCTACTCACGAAGGCCGGAAATGGGGATTGGCGCTTCGCAAGGACGGAGAGCAGCATGCTGGGTGGGAGAAGGTGGAGATCGTCGAGCGTGAAGGGACCGATGGACTGCTGTTCACCGGAGGCGAGGAGGGTTCAGTGGAGGAGGTATTGGAGTTTGAAGAAGAGCTTGCTGGGGAAAGGGTTTGGAAGGGATGGATGGTTTGCGATTGGGCGCACGGGTACCCTCAATTGTTTTGGGTGACGCATAAACTTGATGGCGAGTTGCCCTCTTTCTGTCACCGCGTGCAGATCGTTCGGGAGATGCTTTGAATCAGCGTGAGGAATTTGAATGATGAAATTGAATATAGTGTCCCATTCAAAATCAATACAATTTTAATACGTTGATATTTCGAATATATTCAGAATGTTTTTGAATGTTTTGAAACTCATTTAAGTTATTTGAAATTATTTGAATTTCTTGCAATAAGATTTCCTCGCGCTGCTCTGAATCCTAGAGATCATTCATTTGAGAGCTATATCAATACTTAAGCTGGTAAGTTCATATTCCTCTACTCTTAGAATTTGCTTCCAGACATCCCACTGCCTTATAACCATGTCCCGCCTTGATATACATTCTAGCAAGTAGGATACTGCACCGTCGCCCTGGTAACGATTGCATCCATAGGAACAATCGTATGATATTGTTCCATCCATCTCACAGCCTCTTTATCCTTGTTTTGCAAAGACATAGCGCAGTGATTAGTATGATTAATACTTGCTAGTTTTCCTTGTACCTTCCAACCTCTCTCCACCGCTCGATGCACCAGCTTCGCCGCGAAGATGCAATGCATAGAATGGTATCTCCTGTCTGTCCACATCAATTCAAGATGGTCTCCAACTTGGTCGTCAGAGATCAAGCTAAGCATGTTGGACTCCGGAACTTCTGTATCTTCCCTCGCACTGTGATAGAAGGTCCACGGGCCAAGCTCTTCAAATTCTTTAACCAACTCGGCATCATAACAGTCTGGATGTTCCCATGCGAAGTTCATCTAGAACTATAGAATCAGCTTCATTTCCCCTCGGGGTTCTTCATAATTTGAAACGCGTGTTGTGAAGATTATCAAAATATGTTACACCAGTTTTAGGAGCAGAGATGCTCGACTTGGGGCCAGCAAGTGAGAGAAACTCACAACGTCCCATATGCAACCAAGAGCACGAGCTTCTTCAGCATTTTTACCACAGGTAAAAGTTCCTGCCTTCCCTATACTAAAACCTGAGCTTTCATTGGTGTCGGTTGCCGGAGGGCAATGTGATTCTGCCGCGGGATAGATATGCGTGACAACGCTGCTCAAAATGAGACCAACCACGACCAGAATGAGAAAAGTGGCGACGAGGATTCCGAGACAGAACCCCAACCCGATAATTTTCAAACGAAGCGTCCGTCGATCTCGAGGGAAATTGAATACCAGGGAATCCTGCTGTGTTGCTTCATCGTCCTGTTGTCCGGTAAGGGGTTCGTATTTTTGTGGCAAGGCGCCCATTTTTTCAGCAGCTTTGGTGAACAAGGCCATGTTAGTGATGGTACTCAAATTCAGTTGCTGCAATAGAATCAGAGCGAGCGCAAGAGAAAGGGCATGGGAGGAATCACAAGAGCTGGATGTGTTATGGGTCCGAGCGTGGTTGAAACTCCGGACTTAACTTCGGAGGGGAAGACCACGCATTTTGTTGGTCAGACGTCTACCTCGGACCAGTGCGCAAGAAGACAATTCATTTAGCAGAGTAGAAAGTACAGGCTTGGGTGTATCGTTCCAAAATACTCGAAATAATTTTAACTGCGTCCAAAAAAATGTTTGGAGAGGAAGATTCCGCTTTGTGGGGCCCGCCGCAGGCGCTATTGGAAAAAAAGCGTGGAGGAGGTCGGTCCATGAGAATGGCTTTTCTTTGTTTTATTCTTTGGCTAGCATCCTCGGCATCATTTGGAGGTTTGATTGCATTATGGGGATTCAATAGTGGTCAGTCTTTGTCTCCGACTTGCCTATTATCAAGTTGGTCTAATTTCTTGCAAGTCAACGTCAATAGAGAAAGTTGTGGGGATAGCGCCCTAACAATGTCTTTTTGGGATCCTTTAATAGCGAGTGAGTTGTTCAATTCTACAGGACCCAACACTTTCTTGCTGATTATAACGGTTTAGAATGAAATAGTCGAGTAACTGCATTTCCGGGTATGTGAACTTGATAATGCTTTCAATTTTACAATTTTAAGTGAAATGTCTCTGTGGGGGAATGCTATCACTGACAAGCAATGATTAATTAGATGAGGAAGACTATGATCGCATTAAGAACACTCGAAGTGCAAGGACGTAGTATTAGGCGGTTTGGATCTCTTTCCTCATATTTGAAAGAAGTCATCATTGAGACATTGAAGTTGGGGGTTTTGAGATCTGAAGCTCACGCTCTGCTACTGGGGCATTAGCAAAGGGACAGAATTATTCAATATTTCGCAATCCTATAGACAGGAAAGTTATCCAAATATCAAATTTCCCAATAAATTAGTTCCACCTCGTGATACCAACTGCGAACTAGAAGTAGAATGTAAACCCTCGGGCAAAATACCTGAAGACAAAAATTAAGACAAAATATTGAGGGGGGGTCCGGTAAAGCATAGAATAGCTTAGTAGAAAGTTCCGGATTTCCTATTTCGGCCATCGTAAAGACGACCACGCGTCCCCTTGCAGCGCCCAATGAATTACCGGAGGGTAGAGTTGGATCTACCAGCCAAAATTGACAGCGATCAGTCTTCACTCTTTTCAAGTTGACATTGGAAATACTTCAAATCTCTTTTCTCGCCGGACAAATGTTTGAAACAGTTTGTCTGCCAAAATTTCTTCAGTCAATGGACTCGTTAGAACGCCATCTTGATGTTTTAGAAAATGAAAAAGAGCTGCTCTCGCCGACGGAAAGTGAATATCCGATTTTATCGAAAAATGATTGCAGCAAGATTTCGTTGAGATGGCCACGTTTGTTTGCGTTGACATGTGGTATTGGAGGGTAAGTATTAGTCCCGGGCTGCTTCTCATGTTCTGGATTAATGAAACTGTGCAGATTGCAAGTGATATGGTCCGTCATTCTCTCTCAAGGGGCGGTAAGTTTGAATTCTCCCTAGACCTCGTCGAGTAATATACAGAAAGAACTCATGTTTAACCAGCCATTCCTTGTATCTCTCGGACTTCCAAAACCCTTAACTGCCTTAGTATGGATTGCAGGGCCATTTTGCGGTGCATTCGTACAGCCCGTTGTGGGCTATCTCAGCGATATTAGCAGGTCTTCTTGGGGTCAGAGAAGACCATTTATCGTCATTGGAGCTGTGAGTACCATTCTGTCACTTTGGGCGCTTGCGTGGACGGAAAGTGGTATTAAATGGCTCGTACACGCCTGCCAACTGGAGGTCCGGAAAGAGGTTATAGCAAACGTCGTCATTACTTTCGCAATATTTTGGATCTACGCCCTCAACGTCTCGATACAACCACTTCAAGTTGGTCTTAGGGCGTTAGTTGTAGAGAATTGCCCAACACACCAACAATCGCAAGCAAGCGCATGGGCAAGTCTCATGACGGGAGGTGGGAACATCTTTGGCTATCTTGTGGGATTCACCTCCCTGCCAGAGATTGCAAAGCAGTTACGCGTGACACATTTCCAATGGTTGAGCATCATTGCTTCTCTCGCAGTCGCAATAATGGTCCTAATTACCTGTTGTTTCGTTCACGAAAGGAGCACCGAAACGTTGCTCCTACCATTCGTCAGAGGCCCAGGACAGTTCCTTCGAACTTTCAAGACCATGCCACCCAGGATTCGAAGAGTCTTTCAAATTCAGATTTTTGCTTGGATGGCGTGGTTTCCTTACCTCTTCTACGCGACGACGTGAGTTCCTTCTGAAGACAACCCTTAGACTATCTTTGCTGACCAATTGGTAGCTACGTTGGTGATTTATGTATGTCATCATTGTATCCTTATGCTGTTGATACTAATCGAGAAACAAGATTTTAATGCCACATTATTAGGCACTTCGGAGACTTTCCAACCTCCTACAAGTGCCATGCGTAGTATTAACACCAGGGTAGGCACATTTGCGACTTTTCTATCAGCAATCGTCGCTCTTGTCGCCAATCTTCTTCTTCAATTCAGTATCCGACCAACTACTTCTAACGAGTCATCGCAATCCTCCAAATCTCAGCGACGGAATCACTTGATCCGAAGATTTACTATTTCCCAAGTCTGGACCTTAGCACAGTTGTCTTTCGCCATCCTGATGTTTTTTACTTTCCTTGTAAAGACACATATCGGCGGCACTGTCTTAATTGCGATGAGCGGGGTCTCATGGGCCATGACTTTGTGGGCTCCATATGCCATCATTGGTCAAGAGTTATCAGCAAATCAAGACAGACTGCGAGAAACTGGCACGGCTGATTTAGAATCGCCAGACGAGAATCAGGCGGGTCTCATCATGAGTCTTCATAATATGGCGATTTCAGTCCCGCAAATTGCGGCGGCTCTAGTCTGTAGCGTGATTCTCTGGATTTCGGATAGTCAAAATGGTCTTGCTTGGTGTCTTCGAGCTGGTGGATTGGCAGCTTTGGGGGCTGCATGGACATCATTGTCTCTGGAAGAGGACAGTTGAAGATAGCATGAAAAACCCCGTCTTATATTAATCACGGCTACTACTGACCGTGTAATCTCTTTCGCGATGTAGAGTGACAGTATTACGTATATTTTGACAACTCATAGTCGGGATACAGCACATTTAAGCAAGACGACCCCGGTACGGTTACTATACTTCATAACGAGCCTAGGAAAAGTCTGTAGTTTTCAAAAGATTCAAAAGTTTCTCGCTCAAGTTTTACATTAAAATACAACTTAGTTTAAATAAGATTAAAACTATACTTCGACTAAAAGAGTCCGCATTTTAGATGCTTTACTTAATTTAAGTAACGGCACCAATTCTAATGCTTCTTGCAACAAAAATGTGAAACAGCTTGAAGAGCACAGACTTTGATCTTGGGCTCGCACTATAAGCTTACCACCACGGAGCCACGTTCTAGCAGTCCAATTACGCCTGATGACTATGTATCTTATATTGTAGGAGCCTTTCATTGCCTAGATAGGAATCGATCGCGATTTTGTTACGATTCACGATTGATATACTGATGAAGGCATCAAAGGATGATTAATTAGAAGTTAGGTTCTAGGAAGTGAGGGACATCCTTATGATCGTACCAGCTTACTAAGTCTCAGCACTAAATGATTACTGACCATACCGAGGTAATCTTGACAGATTTGCATCTTGTTTACCGCAGAGAAGCTTTGTCTGTTTCCGCCTATACAAAGGCAGCCGGCATTAAAAATAATTTAATCTGCTAAGCGAGAATTGGATAAAATTAAACTCTAGAGACAAGAAATTTAGATAAAACATTATAATAGTTTATAAACAAAAAATAAATACTAAAAGATAGGTAAGCTTCTACTTCTGATATAGACTAAGTTTTATAACAATTAAGTATTATTATGTTATAACTTATAGTTTTTAAACTTATAAAATTTTAGTTTTCTTTAGTTCATGCAAACAGTTCTGTAGTTTTATGCAAGTAGATGATTTTCAATGCTGTCTGCCTTCGTACAGTAGTGCTCACACAGATCACCTTTTCTGGAAATCACCTCCGGACGCTAGCGCCGACCCCAGAGGGTGGCGAAGGTAACGGGGTTGTTGAATAATTCGGAGGGCAATAAAGTTGGTTGCGGGATTTCGGATAGATATCTACGGATTACTTGCAGAAATTTCGGCCGCTGGTATGGAAACCTTTGCCTCTTCCGAAGTACCGAATAAACCTCCGGACCATAATTGAAGCTACTCGGTAACTGGCAATTGCTCAATGCCTGTAGCCGAACTTAAAAGCGACCTGCAGGCTTTCTCAGCTTACTCTGGAGCGAATGAGTTTACCCTATTACCCAACACAAAATTCCGGAGTTCTTGACTTGCGGATAGTCGGATGTCGTACTACTCATGGTCATTGATAGGATAAAGTTTCACTTAGAGACTAGAGTAGCCTTTCAACCTTACTAGAAACTGAATCTCTTGTCTCCCGCAACTCCCACTATTCCTCACCGAATTCCTCAAAGATGCTTCTATTTAGGAAGTGGTCAGACTGGCAATGGCACAGGCAACAACAGCATGTTCATTACGAGTCGCTGATCCCCAACAACGAGAAAATTGAAGACGATGAGAGTGAAATTAACTTGAGCTTGCCTTCCTCAATACAGATTCCACGGAAATTGCGTCTACTCAAACAAGCTCTAGGATTCCTCCCTTGGGCATTGTGCATAATTTTGTCGGCATCTCTGGCAGCTGTAAGTTCAGACCATAAAAAGGCTTACCGCCATGGCTCTTACGAGACTGGATTCGATACAGATTTGGGTAAGTCGGGCGACGATCTTTGATTTCCCTAGTTGATTCATCAAGATTCGAAGAAGACTCCACTAATACAATCACAGGACCTGCAAAACCATTTCTTGGTCTAACCAAGGTCAAGTTCTATGGCGGTATTCAGGTCGATCCAAATGGCACATATTACCTGACGCACAATCCTGACGAACCGCATTATGTAGGGGAATCCAGCCCCGAAGTAGACGAGACATGGGAACGTATGCTCCTGCATAGTAAGCCCCGCCCCACTCTTGCATTCCGGAACACGCGTCTTTCTTGCCCCGTAGCCACTGATAAGCGTTTCAGAACGATATCTGGGTCTCACGCTCGAAGAGGCAGCTGATACTGATTTCGCAATCGATGAGAAGGATTGGATTTTCGACCTTTACTGGGTTTCGTCAGTACCCCACCAAATCCTGCACATGCAATAAGGACGTCTTACGATTATTTACTCACATTTTTGATAGGCCAAATACTTTCCATACCTTGCATTGTCTGGTCAGTGTAGTTGTTTTTGCTTGAATGATGGCTCGGATATTAATTCTCTTCTAGAATTATATCCGCAAATCTCTAGATAGGGAGTACTATACCGACATCGAAGATCTTCCAGACCGACCTTTCCGGATGACACATAGGATGCATTTAGGTAAGTGTCCACTTCGTCTTAAGACTCTCAATGGCATTATCTGAGGGCTCGCCAATTTAGATCATTGCATAGAAGCAATTCGGCAAACAGTGCAATGCTCACTGGACATGACTCCTGTTCCGAGACCTTGGATACCACAGGCAGGAATATATCACGCTGATGTTGATCAGTGGCACATGTGCCGGGATTTCAGTGCTGTGCGAAACTGGATGGACTGGAGGAATCGCGATGAGAACGATGATGATTTTATCAATGTGACACATCGCTATAAAGACAGAAATGCCCCCTATGCGAAGTGGAACCCTTGGTAGCGAGTCTTCGGCTCTATATAAAGTAGTTATCAAAGGAAGCGAACTAAGATTATTATTTAGTAGTGACATTTTGCTATTTGGGAGTGAAAAACCTTATGCATCTCGCACGTAATCCCGCACGCAATCCCGCACACAATTCGCACGCATACAATCGGCCAATTGAATCTCCGATCTTGTAGAGGCCCCGGGTCAGTAAGAAGCAGCAACAGCAGTAGCGGATCAACAGCACACGCGTGATGGACATCGACACCGTCACCGCTCGTGCCGCCCCACCCCACTATCCGCCCCTCTTCTCTCCCCGCTTCAAGGTACCGTATATACTTGATCCGTGCTTACGGTATCTTGGTAATACCGAATTTTCCCCTTCTATATTCACCAAACATAGCAGGTGGTAAGCTCGTACAAGATGCTAGAATCCCCATTTTTGAAGCCAAAAATCCAACAAATATAAGACTAATAAATACTACTTTACCACTCCTTTGGTTCTTGTGCAGTCTACAATAGTCCTCTTGAATATTATCTGAAACTCACTTCAGCAATGAATGGAGCGGATTCATCCCAAAATCTCTGGGAAGCTCAAAAGCAACAACGGCCGAGATTGAGGCGGCGTGGCACGGGAGCGAATATAGCAACAGCGTGTGACCAATGCCATCGCTGCAAAGTCCGGTGCAATGGTCGCCGTCCTTCGTGTGAGCGTTGTCAAAAGGATAGCACTACTTGCACGTACAGTCTTGGCAAGCCACTAGGCAAGCCACCAAAGAATGGGCGTAAGCCGAACGGCCCAAACCCGCCTCGCTCGAATATGCCGCCCCTTGCTCCACAAATCCCACCTCATGGGCATTTACGTTCTCATTCGCACTCAACATCTCATCCTGATAGGGGCCAAGATGGGAACTCCGGTTAGTGCTCGTTGTTTAATATCAGAAAACTGGGGAATCTACAAACTAACCTTGCCATTTGTCCAGACTATATCATTACAGGAGCTCACAAATCTGCATCTATGCTAACGACAATCAATGATAACGTGGCTTATACTGAGGAGGAATCTACAGTAAGTTCAAGACATCATTCTAGTCGCTCTCCGCGCAGCTAAAATGTTCAATGCTGAGCTTGTGACAGCAAGGAGGTGGAGGTGGAGATGGAGAACCAAATTCAGGATCTTCAATGGATATAGAGCATGAATTTCTAACCCCGAATCCTCTTATGCCATCATTTGAAAGTGCTGAACAATACTTGTCTCACGATGAGAGTCAATCTCTACTTTGGGCCACCGAGGACAATTTCTTCGAGGGAGCTGGGAGTGTAGAGGGAATGAATCTGGACTTCCTAGTCAGTGACTTCAGTCCAGATTTTCGGAAGGTTTCAAAGAGTAAAGAAAACACTTCCTCAAATCCTCTAACACTTGATATGACAATGAAAAATAATGGTGGCTCCAAGTCGCTCATCTCGCCTCCAGAGTCACTTCCTTCAACGGCCCTATCTCTCAGTCAAAGACTATTAGCCGAACAAGCACAGAAAGAAATTCGCTTTGACATAGAAAATCTAGAGACCGCATCTGCAACAGCCTCTTCCAAGGAGGTCAATAGAAACGAGGAGAGCTACCAGCACCTCCCCTTGCTCTTAGAAACGACACTCCACTTCTACTTCAAAGCACCATCGATCACTCAAGCTCCTATTAGCGACGCGCTCCGGTTAGCTAAACAAGGACTTCAAGCGATACAACATTGCCTTCGCAAATTTCCTCTTTTACCTCCTGCGCAAGCTCCATCTGAGTTCTCCTCACACGAACCATCATCCCCGGGGTTAGAGTCCGAGTCTAGCAGCATCTTGGCTTGTATTATCCTCATGGAAAAGATCCTCTTCTGCTACGATTCACTTCTCAAACGGCGCTCTGGACCCGGAGATGTATCGTCTCCGTATGCACCATCTCCAGCGCCGTCCTCGACCTCAACATCCAATCCCACGGCATCCAGCTCCTCCGCCAACCATCGCATGCAGCCGATTTTTATCGGTGACTTTGAGGTTGAAGACAAAGCGAGCTGGAAGATGATTCTCGATGCCGTTGTTACAGCCCAGAAGCAGGAGGCAAGAAATACAATATCGAAGCTTGAAGACTGGGCAAACGATTTAGTTAGAAAGAGCAAGAACGAAGGGCGTGTTGCAATGACGTTTCTGGAGCAATTAAAGAGGAGATTTCATAATTGATAAATATTGGTACAGCATTGTTACGGTAGCACGTAGCATTAAAAATTATAAGTTACAGGGCATTACAGAGCCTTCAGGGCCCAAGGCCCTGTAGTCCGGAGACTTTTTGCGGGAAACTCGGTAACTAAAATAATTGAATAAGAAAGCATTACGTTAGGGTACAGTAATATAGTATAGAATCAAATCACATCATGGAAGAATACTCTATGTAATCAGATTTGGACAGCGCCAGCTAATTTCCTGGTAGCCATATATGTTGCGTGGAGCAAGAAAACTCCTTATGAAACAGGTCAATATCCTCAGAATAAACAACTTCCTGCAATCTGCCAGCCCAGCCCAGACCACCCAAGCATACAGCAGCTGTTCCAGTTTTCACTTCAGAATGTCTGTCCTTGGGAAGCACTAATAAGTTATTTGTGTCCCTGGTATCCCATCTACTCTAACACAATGCCCTATTACTCTCATTGCTCTGACATAGTCTGAAAACATCCCGTCTAGATCATTCATCAACTTATTGCAGTGAACAACATGTTCCCAATCCGCGGCCTTGCTATAAACGTAAACCTCTCTCTCGCCCGCAACCACTCTCCCTGCTGCCTTATGCATAATTCGCCAAAGATACAAGCAGTGCGCACGATGATAATACGTGTTCGACCAGGGACCTTGATAGTTTTTCAAGTCGGAAGTCTGTTGTAGAGGTTCTGTACGATTCTCGTAGCGCCACCATGGCCAAGTCCCGGCACCACGTGTCGGTGCCAGCTCAGAAAGATCTGAAAGGACGTCTGTGTAGACCTCTTCGTCAAGGCAGGCGGGTGGAGTCCAGGCAAATGTCATAAGGTCAAAGGTGCATCCTGCTGCTTCCGCTTCTTCAAAATTGGATCCACAGGAGAGAAGCACACCGGATGATGTATATTCGAAGCCTGGAAGCCGTCCTGGCGGGAGCGCTTTGCTGCGACTCCAGAGAAATCCATATATTGAAAGACTAAAGAGACCAGCAACGAAGAGTAGTAGAAAAGAATAAACGTAACTCCTCCGGGCTGACAGGTGTTGACGGAACTTGATGAATGCATTTTTGACCGAGGACCGCACAGCCAATAGATCACCAAGCGGATAATCGCGTTCAAGGACTGTGTAATGGCCTTCCTTCTGACGCATCTTCTCGATGTCGATTTCATCGAGGTTATCAATCGAATCTCTTTCATAGCCGATTTTTGTTGACTGGCGAGATGACGATGACATCTGCTCGTCCAGGAAGGGGCGAGTATCTTCAGAGGCCATGCTGATAAGAGCTTGCTCAAATTGTAGTCACGATGCTGTTGAAATGGTAAGACAAAACAACGTGCTAGTATAGAAAGCAGCGACTGGAGTGAATAAAAACCAACTTCAGAGCTTGGCCGACGAAAGCGATGACATAGGAGAGAACCTGCTCCCAGACATACTATGCAGAATTTCCTCGTGTCATTGATAATTAATCCCGGATTGTGTGAGGTTTAGTTCCACCGAACTTTAATTCGTAGGTCCGAAGTTAGAATTGAAGTTTTCTCAAATGATTATTCGGACAGCAAAATATCGGTGTGTACTAAAAGCAAAATCCCGGGTAATACCGAATTAAGAATTCGCAGGAATCAAGGGATCCGGAGTTCTCGAATCCAACGAGCTATATCGAGATCACCGGCTGCAGATTTCTTCTTAGTTACCAATAAAAACCAAAGCAAACAATCAACACAACCTCCATCATTATACAACTCTTTCAACTTGACTCTCCAAGCAAACCTCTCAATCATGAAGCTTAGCGTAATCTTGGCATTTTTGCCCTTCCTGTCTGTGGCTTTGGCACTGCCTCATCCAAATGGTTTGTCTCCTAAGATGCACATGATAGCAAGTAAAAGCGTTAACGCTTGTTCTTTATAGCCGTTGCCCAACGTGACATTGAGTCAATCAAGAGAGACATCGAGTCTATCAAGAAGAGAGAGCCTGAGCCGGTTGTCGAAAGGGATATTGAGTCCATCAAGAGAGACATCGAGTCTATCAAGAAGAGAGAGCCTGAGCCGGTTGTCGAAAGGGACATTGAGTCCATCAAGAGGGATATCGAGTCTATCAAGAAGAGAGACATCGAGTCCATCAAGAGGGATATCGAGTCTATTAAGAAAAGGGAGCCTGAGCCAGACATTGAGTCCATCAAGAGGGATATCGAATCCATAAAGAAGCGTGATATTGAGTCGATCAAGAGAGACATCGAGTCCATCAAGAAGAGAGATATCGAGTCTATCAAGAAAAGAGATATCGAATCTATCAAATAGATGGACACAGGATTTCAATGGCTGACAGAGCACATGGACAAACAAAGCAGCTAGAATCCGATTCGTCTTCTTGGTGGACAGTTTATCTCTTTGTTTTCTATAACGTGGTCAGCTGCTGATTCAACAATCATATCCTGAGCAGTTGAGTGAGTCAGCAGAGGAGAAGAAGGGATGGTTTCATAGCAATGTACCTTGGTCAATCAATACATTGCTTTCTCGGATTATTACAATCCAAAAATCGCTTTTCATCTTGTGAAACTTATCAAATCTCAAGCAAGAGTATTGAATGTGGTTTAGTTTGAATGACGAGAGTAAAATGAACACAACTGTTAATTTGACGTTCGATGTAAGTTTGTGAGATAATGGAGACTAGCCGACCTGGCAGAAGTTTCACAGAAACCCATCTAGCTAGTCAAGCAGGACATCGGCAAATTATTTTACGTTCTGGGAGCGAACTAACCGCTTTGCATTATCAATAAGCATAATCGTTTCCTTATCTATACTCATCCTTGTCTAGTATGTTTCCATCACATCTAGGAAAGCTCTATCCCCTGATGCACTAAGAAACAGCCCGGAAGATCTCATGACGCATCTTACTATCACTCCAAACGTGATAATGGGTGGCTGCCCCTCCTTAGAAATCGCGGCCTTGTATCCCTTACAATTCAAATCTACAAATAACTATGTAGCATCATAGTGAGCGACAGGATTACAACAGCTTTAAATAATCAATTAAACTTCAGAAATCCTTCATTATGCACTGCTAACTTTTTAAGGTACAGTTCCCAGTTTTTGGACCGACCACCCCATAAAGTTCCGCCTAAACTACGACATCGTCGACATTAAGTTACTCAATAATTCGACTTAAGTTCAATCCAACAGTTGACTTCAGAGCCCCGTTCTCACTCTTAAACTTGATTACTGCATCCTAGTTACGGTACTGGTGGGTAATGCCCTCACTAGTAATAGGACATAGTTCCTGTTTTCACGAAGGCCGGCCACTCGATAGTGGTGTCTCCTGCGCACATTAGGCCTTGGCGAATGTAGTCAAGGCAGTGCTCTAGGTGGTTTGGACCTCCCTAGCTGCTCGCTGGCTGGTCCGTATGCAGAGCACGTAGGTATCACGGATGGCACTTAAGCAATGCAGTTGATGAAACACGGATATTGTAGACTATGCTACGTCGGGATCTTCAGGATCAGCATGACCTGGTCGAAGGTCATACCCATACGGATCCTCAGGTCGAATGAGACCATGTTGAACTAAGAAGTCTTAATTTCGGGACAGGAGGCCTGGAACTTTGAATGGCGCTTGCTTGATACTAGGTCGTCCTAAGCCCCATCACTCTTTTCTGTGTAGCCCATGTATGTATCAATCATGTGGAACGTCTTTGGGAAGACAGGAACTATAGGCTTCATCAGCTAGGTTCCGGAAATTTGCAGGAGGACACTGGGTACTTCGAGGGACCATTGTCTGCGGATGCCAGCGCCCATTTCTTAAATTTCTGCGTGCCCAAACCGACGCACACGCTCCTGTAGCATGAATAGATGCTAGTATGAGAGTGTTTATTCTGGTAAAGATCTACTAAATACGTTAAATAGACCTACTTAGCTAAAGAAGACTTAATAAGATCGATAGTTATAAAGAACTTGGCATTTGATTTATTGTCACGTGACGAGACTCAGTCGCGCGACGGTTAGGGTTAGGGCTAGGCTAGTTAGTAAGCAAGACCGGTTCCTTTAAGAGGAACCGGCACAGTAGCTAGCAATAAGCAGCTTTCACTGACTTCTTCCTCTTCTTCTCTTGTCTCCCAACATTTACTATCCGAAGTTGTTAACCTCTGTTGGGTATTTCGACTTCGACACACTTCTTTCTTTTTTTTGTTGCACATCGCAAGTTTCGTAGCCTTTCGAAGCGGAGCCTCCGCCCGCACTTTCCGCGTGCCATCACTTTAAAGAAAAATCTCGACCAAATCCGCCCAGAAATATTTGTATCAAGTCGGCAAATCGGCGGCTTTATCTCCGCGTTCGCGAGTTTCGCGCAATGCGACCGCTCGGACTCGCATCCTATCCGAAATGACATGGTGGTTCTCAGCCGAATCAACCAGGCTGGGACAGAATCTGCCCGTTGTTGGAAACAGATTCTGGCACTGGAACAGATTCTGGCATGACAGCTAATTTTGGCTCAAAATGCTGCACATAAGGTTCAACATCTGGAAACAAATGTCTTTGATTCTTCCGACCTAGATTTCTTTTCTCTATTTGAGACTGACTTTCCATCATTCTCTCAGATCAAAGCCCAAATATCATTTACGAGTCACGTGCACTTCAGCCTCAAAAAGTCGAGGCCTTCTCCCAACCACAACATGTCTTCAAAGACACCCAACTCAACAAAATCTGAAATGGATCTAGCAATGTGTACGTATCTTTCCGCAGATTATGGGTTCATTATTCTCTCACGTGCTTTCACATCACGTGATAAAGACGACTGGTTCTTTCCCACTTGAGAAGTTTCTGAATCCAACATACCATCCAGCAAATCCAGAAACTCAGACAAAGACTATGATATACTTCAAATTCCCCCTTCAAATCCCAAAGCCTTTGCTGCTTCCCGTCTACAAAATTTATTTGACAACAAGGATTTCGAGTCCACCTTTCCTCAGACATGGGGGTTGGGAAGTGTGTCTTTAGCAACGCAGAAGATGAAGACAATTCTTGAGGGTTTTGATGATTTCTTCAAAGTGGAGGATGGGAAGGCTCAAGGTGCTGGAAAGGAGAAGCCCAACGCTCAGAATAATGGCTTGCTGGATGAAACAGTAAGGTGATTTGATGAGGATGCTTAACCAGCATTTGAAGTTGCATGAGCCAACTTTTATTGGAGGAATATTGATACTGGAGAGAAGTAAATGAAATTTGTCTCTATTGGTAGACGAAATTGGTTTTTATTCTGTGCTTCTGAAATTTTGTTTGGGAGAAATGAACAACACTCCCCTCTCTTGTTCCTCTGCATCTTCATCCATAATAACGATCGTAAATGAGACTTTGCTGTGCCTTTCTACAGGTTTTGTCAACCTGACCTAAGATTGATAATCTTCATCAAATGATCTACCAACTTAAATCGGGGTAATGTAAGGAACGGCTTGGCAAGAAAAACTTCGTTCCGTCAGACTACATTTGGAATTTTAGA
Source organism: Arachnopeziza araneosa (assembly GCA_003988855.1). Classification (NCBI taxonomy): domain Eukaryota; kingdom Fungi; phylum Ascomycota; class Leotiomycetes; order Helotiales; family Arachnopezizaceae; genus Arachnopeziza; species Arachnopeziza araneosa. The sequence continues at coordinate 29,887 of QYAI01000141.1, forward strand.
TTCTGACAACCCTGATCTCGTCAATTACATTATGATATTATTGACAGTTCATTTACTCTTTCAATTTTTTGGCCCCTATTAAAGCGCCCAATCCCATACGCAGCTGTATGCGACGTCACGTAAGTTTACTCTCTCATAACCAACATCGTGTTTGGTATTTTTAGCTTTGCTAGCAATCAAGAATTTCTACACCCCCTATCTACACTTATAAGACACTCCCGTAGTCTATATCGTCCAGTGATATCGTACATGTCACGTCCAAATGCACGACTTTCTGGTCCTTTATCTTGATCACCCTGAATCAATGTTACGAAAGTCACAAATGCTCACACCGCCGCTCCCACCGCCTCACATAGCTGGCAGAACCTAGTTGTAGGTCCGTGCGTTAATGGTTATTATTATTATCACGTTCACAACTTTCTTCCATTCTTCCAAATAACAATCTTCCAAATCAACAATCCGACGTCTGCCATACTACTCTACCATACTACTCTGCCATACTACTCTACCATCATGTCGAGTGACGGTTCGTGCTCGGATACGCTATCCGAGTCCTCTTCGGAGCCTTGTCTCGATCTCGAACAAAACACTGGATCTGATTTTCAAATCAGGTTCCACTTTCAGCTTCAACTTCAACTTCGAATTCGCAAAGAGCCAGAAGAAGATTACAATCAATAAGAGAATCAGTCTACAGCTATGGCTCCCGCCAGAGATAACTATCTCCAGTACCAAGACAAGCGGCAGGGAATCAAGCGCACTGCGAGCGGCCGCAAAAACTCCTGTACAGTAACCACCACCAAAAAGGTTACTAGCAATTTTCCAGCCGACAAAGTGTATCGACTCTTACTCTACATGATTGCCGCTATTTTTTTCTCCGTTTTTGCAGCTGCTATCCCTACTTGGCTGGTGGTCTCCTACTACTGGACTTATTGAGTCAAATATCTTGCTCAGTACGGAGAGCGCGGTCAAAAGTATGGATAATCCAGGGGGTACCCTGTAGACCCACTATGTGGGCGCTGTAGACCCTGTAAATGGCTTTTTCGTGTCTCGCCTAAGCGAGACCCTATAATTGGGTCTTGTAAGGCCCACTCTAGGTGCTGAGGCCCTGTATTTCCTAATCCGGTAGTTTTGACTCTCGACTCATAGTGTTTTCATTTCTCGATTTAGCAGTCTATTTTACTACGGATGAACTCGAATTTTCTCTTGGCCTTTCTTCCTACCTTTACTATACTCATTACCTCCTTTAAGCTTAATTATCTTCTCAATATGAACCGGTATTCTCTCAATCCAAGCTTGAATCTTCTCTTGTGGCAAGTTCTCCCAGCATTTAATCCATGCTTCTTTCAGAGCTTTCTTACTATGAATTGCACTCTTTTTAGTCATCTCTCTTTTCATCCAAAACCAGCAAGGCTCTATTGCGTTCAAATCCGAAGAGTTTCCAGGCCAGAGAAGCTTCTCGATATTCCATACATCAAAGACTGCTTGTTGGTGCTGAGAAGTATAAGCAGGAGCGTTATCCTCTTGAACAAGAGTACTCGGTCGATCTCTTTTGCACTTTTCTGCAAAAGGAAGAAGCTTTGGCCGTAAGATCTTCTCTTGATATCGGTACTAATTTATACCTCCTCTGCCTTTCTTGACTTCAATTGCACCCTACCGTAGCGATGACCGGGGGTTACCAGACCACGCTTATTTGTTTCGAAATGAATAACAAGACCAAACGCTGCGGCGTACGGAGGTTACTTTACGCCTGAAGACTTTGTTTTGCGCATGCAGAGGGATGAGACAGAATAACAGGATCATTGAATAAAATCGTTGTATTTATCTACAGGGTTGCCTTCAACCTCGTTTTCCTCCCTCTCTGAGGATCCAGAATGCAGGGGGTCGAGGTAACTCCCTGGTTCTCGTGCTTCATATCACGTGATGCCTCACATGACTCCAGAATAGCTGGTTAAGAGATGGAAACAGGTGGGGCAATGTTATGATGTGAGGTTTACAGCCAATTAATGTCTTATACTCGGACACTGTTTTGGACAATCGGACCGACTGGTTGGAATTGGCCAACTTTAACCCCGCACTTTCTGTGTAGTTCCCCATACTTGTCCATACCAAGCCAAGTCTCCGCGTCTACAGTATTCAATCGGACCGACTAAAGTACTAGTGCGTAGTTGTGACCCCGCACCCTAACATTTGGTTTAAGACCAACCTGCTGCCAAGATCTCCATGTCTGAGGCTGTCTCGATAATCTTCATATCAATCACACTCCAAAAGCTTTTGCATCTTCATCCAGCCGCTCGCTTATCTGCAACCTCCTCCTCCTCCTCCTCCTCCTCCTCCTCTCCTCCTCCCATCCAGTCGTCACCATCACCTTCAACAGCTGCAATGGTCACCAGCACCGTGGTCGTGCCCTGCGCCGTCCTCGCCTCGATATGCTTCTGCGCCCTGGCATTCGTCTGCTGGTGGTTCCCGCGCACGTGGGCGAGGGGCATGGCGTGGGACAAGCGCGAGTACCGCGAGAACGCCGAGCGGAGGAGGCAGCGGGACCTGGAAATGGCGGCGAGCGAGACTTCGACCGTGGCAGACACGGATGCTCCGGCCTACGAGGCTGAAGACAGTACGCATCAGGCGAGGGTGGAGGTGGGCGAGAGCAAGGAAGCGCAGGCTGTGAGCACAGAGGCGGTGGAAAATAAAGCGGCGGGCACCATAAGCAAGTGAGGATAGGGCAGGCAATAGATCGTTCTAGACGGAAGAAGTACAGCTTTTTTAGAAGAAGTCTCGCAGCTGAGGCAAAAGAGTAACTTTGCAAAGTAATTAAACTACTGTTACGGTTATACCTGCGTCACTGTTTAGTCTCTCGAGATCACGGGATGTATGAGCATGAAGTCACGGAATATATCAGGATGAGACAGGACGGTAGCATAGTGTAAGTCAGCATGTGTGTTCTGAGACACACGGAGTCATCTAGCAATCAGACAGTCTTGATTATATCTTCGTTTTGTCTCCTTCGACTATGGGTGCATTATTCAGCTTACGAAGTTCTGCCTGAACTTCGACCAATAGAATACCAAATGATCAAAGCACTTCCTGTTCCAAGAGTACCCCAGAGTATCCACGCGCCTCAAAGAGACCTGCTGATGGTGTAGAGCGAGAAGTAGTTCAGCTAGACTCGTAGAGGTGTCGAGTTGTGCCCACATAGGCTGGATATAGCGCTGCCAGATCAACGACACAGCGGGGCGTATGAACAAAGTCAAGTCAGCTTCAGCACACCCAACTTCCTCGATAGAGCATTATGCTTTGTAGCATTGCAATCATGTCCGAGACGAGTACGCGAGTCACACCACAGCCTGAGCGAAAACAGCCACGGAAAACTTGGTATGTGTAACGGGCCGTTCCTTCCCGTTACCGCCAGCCGCCATTTGTCTGGTGTTGCAAGCCCCTAAGTCTTTCCCATACACCTTTTTTCCCTCAATGCTACAACTATCAGCAAGATGAAAGGCTACATCCCTCCCAGCATTCACTACTCACGGAGATCTCACCCATCAACCTCATCAGGCTGTAATCTAGCGAAACTCCTTGTGACAGCAACACCCTGCCCGCTCGGCTCCAGGTGACTCATTGGCGTGCTCAGAACTCAGGGCTCGGCTCAGGTTAGAGCGGCCTCTTCTCAGGTTTGAAGAGGGAAGTAGATTCTAGTGCGCTAAATTATCGTCTGTGATTATAAGGGTAATCAAGACCTGTCCTTTGCTCGCAGTTGGCCAGTATGGGAGTAGAGGGTCTATCGTTTTGACGTTGTCATCGATTAAGAACCACTCGCACTCTAGATACTTTCAGCGTAGTTATCAAAAGGCTCTTGACTGATACTTACGAGTCTGTTGGAGCCAGTTGAGCACGATGATTCGATTGTCTTCGTGACTTTGCGATCGTGCGTCAGGTAGCCTTAGACGTATGGCAATTTCAGTGAAATTCTGCCTGATTGACATTGGCTTCTCGCCATGTATCCAGAAAATTGCGTCCAGTTGGTACATTCGAGTCTTTTCTTCGGCATACTTCTGGGCGACGATACCTTTCCCTACGCCTGCAAGCTCATATAGAGCAAGTGAACGAAACAACGTCCGCGAATCTGGTGGCCAAAAATGCCCGTCTATTTGAGCAATAATATCAGCTCGATCAAAGAACCGCGCATTTTTTGCAGGTAGTAGTATCATGCAGGGAAGCCTTGCTTGCTCTTTGGGGTCTAGCGTTGATATCAGAGTCTGCAGGTTGGTAATCTCTTGCGTTTGCTTGATACGCTTCGAAAAGAATTTTATCTTAAGGGAATGAATCGCGATTAAATGCAATAAAGCAAGATTTGCGAAGGAAAAACTTTTACCAACGGGTAGAGGCATGCTTAAACACTTAGGATATATTGTGGGGGCTCCCACAATAAGCCATGCGGCAACTAACCCCGATCTCCGAGGTTACAGCATCTAGCACATGCCTGTATGTGGTTGAATTATGCAACTGATTTTACTCAGTTGAATCTTGTAACATATGATCATAAACTATTAGGAAACACTAGACATCTTGTTCATTCCCGTAAATGAACTCCCTAGTCACGTAAATAGCAGCTACATCAGATGACCGTAATCACCTGCTTCCCAAGCATAGAGAAACCATCTACCAATTTCTCCATCTCCCGTGTTTCATATCTCAAATCATCACGGAATATGCCTACTCGATAAAACACCTTGGAATCCCAGCTCACCTCCTCAAGCACCAGCCCGTAGTTCGTGATGTGATCTTGTGGCTCGTACATGGACGGCGGCTCGAGGTCGCCGTACATAGGCTCGGAAACCCGGTATCGCGCGAGGAGGAGGCAGTAATACTAGGGAGGCCGAGAAGGAGGCGAGGCTTGGTCAGGATAGAGGGTATCCAAGGAAATATTGTCTATCCAAACTTCGGGTTTAGTGTTCAATTCCGTGGTTCGTATAGTGCAGGAGAGAAGTTTGCCTGGGAGTTTCAGGGTGACGGCGTCATTACCAAGGATCGCATCGTGGCTTGGATTTGTTTCTGGTTCGAGCAGTTCGATCTCGTATTGTAGCTCAGCGCTATCGAAGCTCCGTAGTTCCATGTACAGTATTACAGAGGCCAATGACGTCTAGGACCATGGAGGCTCGGGAAGTCTCTGTGGAGAGCCGTTTTCTTCAATATCAGCATACCATAATAAGTCTATGGCTATAGTCTCGCGTCACAGCCCACGAATGTAGGAGTATCCCGTTACATTCAACATTTGTGTGGCTATCCCGGCGAGGGCTGGAAGCCTGTCACTGAGATAGGTCAATTGAAGTCTAGAATACTCTTCGACTACTCGGTGCCACCGAAGGATGGTGTCCGAGTGCTTGTTAGATTTCAAAGCGTCCCTTCGAGGTAGGAGGCTGAAGTAGTGGTCCCTCTTTGAGAAGCTGTTGTCTGGAAGGAACTCCCACCAGGGCTTGCTGACAAGCTCGGGGTGGCATTCACAGCAAGAACCTTCATTACACTCCCAAACCAGTTCATCAGCAGTGAAGTGTAATACGCACGGAGATAACAGCCTTTCTTGATAGACCCAGGCTCTCTTCATCAATGGAGGAGAGGTGTGGTTGTAATCTGAATCTCCCAAGCGGTGTGACAACTCCCTTCGGGCATACAGATTGCCAATAGCGGGGATAATTTCGCCTGCGTGAGTTTGAAGTGCTTGACATTTGAGTGGTGCTTTTGAGTATAGGCCATCACTCGCGCTTTTCGCATTGGTAGCGGCAAGCGTCAGAAGCGAATTTTCATAGATCGAGCACATGTTACTCGCTTCTCTATCCTAATCCATTTTATCGTCCTGGAGAATGCAAAGTGAGTCTATCTAAAGGTACCGTATGCCCAAGCGGCGAGTGAAATGGACTGCATCCTGAAATGTCAAGAGGCAAAGCGCCCCCCGATATCTTCTCTTCGTGCTGTCTCATCGTAGCACTGGTTGTCATGATAGGTTGAAAATTACCCCAGCAATGGCTCAAGCAGGCATATTTCGCACGCTCGTTCTTGGTCTGATGTAGCCTAATATCGAGAGGGTCAGAGAGATTCGACGTTGTAAACTTGGGAAATAAGTCTAAGACCCGCCTCGGCAGCATTGATTCTGTAGAAGCCTGGCAGGAGATATGTTTAGTAGTACAATTCTCTAACCAATCAGAAATGGTTTGAAAAGCCACCAAAGAGCCAGTATCTTCACTTGTTAAGTGATGTATCGGGAAGCGAGAAAGAGCTGGTGATTGAGAATCGCTTGTATCTAGAGTTGATATGAATCAGTTGATTTACGTACTGTTTGTCGCAGTTATGAAATGAAACTTGAAACATGAAAGACGCGCATAGTCAAACCAATATTTTCAGCACAATTTACTTACCTGGCGTACGAAAAATATCTACCATTGTCGATTGGAAGGAATGAAAGCTCCAAACACCTGTTTCAGCCAAGTCAACGCTATCCTTAGGAGCCCAAACAGCCGCATAGTCAGTATCCAAATCAACTATATTCTTCTCATCGTATAAATCGCAGTGCTGGGCCCCTTGTTGAGGATTTCGCAGGTTGAGCAGCCTTCTCCGGCAGACCATCCCAGATCACTGGTTCTGATTCTGAACCCGGTCCAGCCTTGTCTCGTGTCGAAACCTGAGTTCCTGCACAGGTTTGGGCATACCTCACAAACGAACGGCGCGATCGAACCCTGGCCGAGTGGTGCAAGCTTGTGATGTGAATACGAATTTTTGGAATTGATCTCGCGGTGGAAGAGCAGTCTTCTCGGACTGGAGAATACTAGGAAGCATCCCTCTAGCTCGCAAGTCCATGTTTGTGACATGGCTCTGGCGCTTGCTGTTTTCGTGCTTCAGCTTTTTCTAAACTAGGATTTACACATTGGGTCGAGACGGACAACAACCGAGGCGGTGTGAAGCCTAAGGCAACAATTATAACGTGATATATGGCTTAGGTAGGTGTGCATAAATCAAGCAGCAAAACTAGATTGTTTGCGCAAGACAAATAATGTTTAGGAACTGGAAAGTGTCCATAGAATGTATGCTGTGTGTTTGAGCGGTTCTAACCCAATATTAACAGTCTCCATCTGAAAAACTCCTATTTAGATAATGATCCTGAGATTTCTTAAGCGGGTCTCTAAACAGATCTACGGATCCTGAAAATGCCTGATGGAAATCACTCGACTCGGGCCGAAATATACCCTTCTCCGATAATTAAAGCACGATGTTCGCTGGCAAAAGTCATATCATTAGTAAGCTCTTTTCGGTCAACATTCCAATGCATTCTGCAAGGGTACCCTCCTGATTAAAAGAGGCCTAGTGTCGGTGTTACTGTCTATGGTCGGTGCGCTCACCGGTTAATGGTCGCTCTGCTAGAGGTTTATATAATATCAGGAGATCTTCTAGGGTGCTCAGATCCTCTAGACCAGCTTGACATTAGTAGACATTGCGGATGCTGCAGATGCAGGACCCTCTAAGATTCGAACCGTTTTGCCTCCTAAGTCTACGAATATTAGATCAACTTTTTTTTAAAGAAAAATTTATCAAACACTACAAACTTATGAGTCCCTGTGTTTTGGTGAATGGCTTAGTAGTTGGGAAGCAATCAACTTTGCACAATCAACTGGACTCTCGTTTTGGACATAAAAGATAATTTCATTTATGTCCCAGCTACATCTCCTCAAATCACTATTCTTGGAGACCTCCCGAAAAACTTCCAACCCGTGTACGAAAATACGACAAGTATTTAGTTGCATGCGAGTAATCGTTATTCGAGAAATCCCCTATATATAACTCACCAGATGAATAGAACCAACTAAACCTGCCAGGAGACGTCCTAACTGGCTTTCACAACCTTAGCACAGTATTTAAGACTATAAGGGGCAAGCGCAAAAACTAGTCTTCAAAGATCTAAATATCATATCAGTAAGACCACTAACTTGAAAAAGCATCAACTTTTCCTTACCGATACTCTTATCTTCCCCTGCCGCAGAATTTTGCCGAAATGTCCTCATAGCCATATTGAGCAGCACGATCTTCGACCACATCCCAGCCAGATTTATAGGAGCCACAAACACCTGTGATTCTCTGCGTGATAGCGTCATCGACCTCGTCCGCATAGCAACGATTTTCCATTGACGAGAAGTTGCAAAAGTAGACAACAATACTCCCAGAAACGGAGTAGAAATCTCGATTTCCGCCAACCGCTCCGCCACCAGTAGGGCCTCCTACACATTGATTTTTGAGAGCTGCAACAGCTGCATTGGCTGTTTCGGCGCCAAAATCGGTGCCGCCACAGCCAACAGCGTTGCTGCCTTGGAGGGTGCGTTTGACGTTGCGGCGCTTAGGGGCGCCCTCGAAAGTGGGAATGATAGGGGCGACTAGGGTGTGGACTGATGTTCCAGATTCATCAAAGGAGACCTCATAGACCCCGTCACTGTATAGAGCTTAGGGTTAGCATTGCTTGAGATTGCTTCAAGAGTAAGTGAGAAAATGGAGGCTTCAAACAGGAGTTGTCTAAAATGGATTGCTGGTGATATTTACGGGTGATTTTCTGGGATCGTCCAGGCCGTGATGGCTGAGAAACCACTGGCTAAGAGTAAGACGGTTTTGAATTGCATGATGCTTTCTTTGATATGACAGATAATGAGCGTTGTGTAGAGGAGGTGATTGTTAAGAAGGAGTTGATGATAAGAATGGTACTTGTGAGAGAATATGGACCGCTCTTATACTTTTTCTCAGCTATCTTTCTAAAGGATAACATGATCCGACAAGTCGATCAATGACATGAAGTAATCTCTTTCTTCTCGTGTTCAGGCCGCAAGCAAGAAAGCCAAGCAATTAATAGTTCTATTATGTCAACACTAAACTTATAGCGCATGCTTCCTAGATTTTTTGGTCTTTGTGCTTGATCATTGGGTACGCCGGAAAACAACACCCGCTCGGAGCGAACTTCGCTGCGGTACAGTAAACCCTCAATGTTTAATACTTTAGCGAATCTAAATATAATAGTTTTTGCATTAAGGCTACCATGGATTATCATGTATCATGATTTACGTATTTTTATAAATCTTTTTGATGGGTTTAATTCACTCGGAATTGCGTGACGCAATGAATCACTGTCAGATTATCCCGACTTCTATTCACTCAGAAGGTGCGTAACGCAGCAAAATCACTACTCGATTCAACTTTTAATTCACTCAGAAGTGCGTCGCGCAACGAAATTACCTACATCAACTTGACTTTAATTCATTTAGAACTGCGTAGCGCAACGAAATAACTACCTGACTTAACTTGACTTTAATTCACTTAGAATTGCGTTGCCCAACGAAATCTTTAGCAAATTAACTTGACTTGAATTCACTCGGAATTGCGTAACGCAACGAAATCACTCCTTAATTCAACTTGACATCAATTCACTCAGAATCCCGTAACGCAACGAAGTAATCAGCTTTTTGCTGAATTTTGTGGTCGGTGAATGCAAATACTGCGTCATGCAACGAAATCGACTTTATATTGGTCCAAGTCTCCCTACGTCTCGCAGCACCCTATAGAAAGACCTCCACACCACTGGTAGGCTGACACTACGCACCGATCCCCACAATACGAGCGAGACCTATGGTGCCCCTAAACCCGTATCTGCGGACTTTGAACCGTACCTGCATGAAGGGCTAGAATGAGCTGAGAGGAGCTGAATGAGTGGACCTCGTCAATTCTGCTATTCCCTGGCTTGTATGATGCGTAAAAAGCACAGTACGCCAAAAGGTAGGTAATATCCCGGCCCGAGTTTCGGGATCTACGAATACTGTAACTCCAAAACTTGAGGAACGAAACTAGAGGGATCAAAGTAGCGATGTTTGATAAAGAAGTTTGAAGGGACTTAGTAAATGATGAAATTGCAAAACTCGAAAAACGTGCATTTTTTAGAAAGGTCAGGTCCGTGACCTACTGCTCAGATGGGTTGCTTTAGTTCTTTGAAGACTGCTCTAGTAGACTAGATTGCATGCATGTACCCTGCTCATGATCTTTCTTACCCCCTTTATACATTGGCATTAGGGCTGACAAATTTCTGAGGACAACTTCTCCAAGCATTTTGCTGAAGAGATGCTGACCCTTGCGAAAAAAACTCAGTTCATCCAATATTCCTACATGCATTGATTTAGTGAAGGATTTCAAATATATGCAGTCTCTCGGATAGGGTGACGTCTTCTTGGCCGGCATTTTGTCTTATCTTCCATTGGACTGACGGGAATCCTTCCCTATTTTGGACAACCTCTTGCGTACGTGAACGCGGATAAACAATTCCTTAAATTGCCAAGGATGAGTGAGATCTTGCTGATTTGTCGAGGAGAATGGAGAGGCACAGGGATGGAAAGAAGACGAGATTTCCACGGATAAGCATATCCAGCCACCCCTGGAATGTATCCACTACGGCGCCGAAAATAATCAGCCCTACAAGGCTACTACGACATGACGTTAAAAATGCCGCATATCGCAACTCGCATTTCGTAGCTCGCATTTCGTATTTCACAAATCACCAGTTTCATTACACTCCTCCCAACGAGCTTTTTATTTCACTCTCCACAATAAGAACTCTTGAAAGTAGATGACTTAATTAAGAAGCTTGAATCTGCCTCTCTGTCAGCCGAAAAGATCAGCGATACTATAGCATACGTTACTACCCGCCAGAACCTTTCCATTATGAGGCAGAAGTTCATAAATTTCACGTTTTGATACAAGTAAGTGCACCAATGTCCGCTAATACTTATCTAGTAGTCTATTGCGACCCCCTAGAGGCATGGCGATAAGCCATTGCAGCTGATCCGCCAATCCGACGTATTTACAGACGGGAATTCCTCGGCTTATCAAGTACTAAAAGAAAAAAGAAGATAATATATTATTACTACTTAAGTAACTGAGGTAATAACTTCGGTTACCGCTATCTAAGCTTAGCTAACCTAATTGTACTCCTCAACATCACTTGCCCTGGCATATACGTGGTGAAGCACTTACGGCTCAAACCTGGGCGATGGGCAACGAGGGTGTATTGTTGCCGATTCAAAACACACACGACCGCTCAAATCCACTCTTCGACTCATGCTGCAAGCAGAATCTGTACAGTCTTAGAGTTGCTCGGTACCCCGACCGCATTCATGACAAACGGCATATAATACCCAGGAATAGCGATACCTGCCTTATCAGGTATGATCAATGTGTATTCCAATCCATTGCCTTCAGATTTCTTGGGAACTAACGGAATACGTCTCTGGTCATTATTTAACGAATGTGTAGCGGCACCGTAACGAATCAGACTCGCTTGGACAATTTCACTGTCTGTCGTGATCATGATCTTTTCGCCCAGCTTCTTCTTGACTGCTTCGGGCATGTTCGTAATGACCGGTCGCGTTGCAGGCTTGCAATCTGTGGTGAAAAAGTAACTTGGCGTGTAGATCTGGGCATCAAGATGATTCGAGTCGTAGCTGGCGGTTAGCCCACCTCCGCCAACACGAACAGTAGCATCTGGCAGCAGCAGAGCTAAAGAATGGTAGACCCGAGCGGTCGAATGATGTGCGGCTTCTCTCCATTCATCTACTGGCGGAGGAGCATAGATTTCGGGCACCTTGGTACGACTGGAGGTTGTAACCCAAACATCAATTGTCACCACGCTGATGAATTCAGACTGGTCAATAGCTGAATTTGCTTCGAAACCTACGAATTGAGCTCGTTGTGGTTCGAAAATCGCGAATTTAGCTAAGAAAACGGTCAGATCTGGTCTCACACCATCCTCGAAGGTAGAAGAATCTAACCTTCACTATCTGGCAACCAGCTTCCATATGCCACTGGAGGAGCGCCCCAAGAATCGCCTTTCTCGCTAAGGTAGACCGTGTGCCCGACAATACCGCCGCTAGGCCTCGGTCCCTCTGCACGTAGAGTAACTCTGATAGCATGCACATTCTGAAGTTCCAGCAAGTCAATCGTAATGTTATGCCGCAGTGATTCTTTGTTGCTTGAATGGTCGGGTTTGGATTGCCAGAAGGATCTGCAATCTGCCCGAAACTATTTTCTGGGGTAAGAGTGAGTTTCAAAGCGCTGGATTCAACTCTGTTATGAGTTTAGTAATGCTAACAGTAGCTGCATAGCTTTGTTATCAAAAACTTGAAAAATAGTCATTATGTAAATAGCACATTGGGGCTGCAGGCAGAGCGCAAAATTGAAAAGTCGGAAAGAGAAGCACCTCCTCCCTCAGAGGAAAAGGGGCTGAGATTGGCACCGTGCGCCTGAACCACCCCCGCTTCCCAAACCAGCTATTTCATGTCAAGTGCCCAATAAGGAATTCTTAAATCTATATTCTTTGAAAATCAAGGTCGCCGCGAAAAAGGAATGACGAACTAGCCTGCAACTACAACCGTTGCTAAGTTTCTATTCTAACTAATTCTGGGCTATCAAAATTCAGGCTATTTCCCTTCTCCTCTTCTTCCAGCTCGTCTTAAATGCCAAGTTCTAAAGCTCCAGCTCGAGTCTTGCGAGCGCCAATTGTCGACGGTCTATTTGACAATCTAGTTTCTGTTTTCGCCTTGTGCAGATACGAAAAGTTGGACATTAGACCGGAAGCAATCTTCTTCAGCAACGGTTTGATAGCAAGTGCCGAAGCGCAAAAAATACCAGTGTTGATCTCGACTGATGACCAAAGAGCGACGTCGGCACCAACCTTCACACTACCGCCGAATTGAAACGCTTGCAGGATACGAATAAGGCGAATGATAGCAGCGATAATGATGAGGATGCTCAGACTGCTAGAGAACTTCAAAACTAGAAATGTTCATAACGAGTAAAGAAACCGCCCAAAAAAACACCAATTTATGCCTACACCGTTACACCGTACCGAAATATTTCCATCTTCCATCTGGGTATTGAAGTACTTCCAGGACAAAATATAGACGGAATTTTGAGTGACCACTGTAAAGAGTTTAGGCAGTACCCCGAACCCATTTATGAGGGGTTGAGCATCCTGGTAAGTTGTGCAGTGCATATGCCAGCTGCGCCCCTGGTTGTTGAGCGTCAATTTGAATAAGCGAGACAAGCTTTTGAGTCACTTGCGGCACAGCTGTGACTCATGTCGCGTCCATTATCTTATTTCATATGAACAATAAATCGTCTCACGATATCTCCTTTACAATAATTCTCGCATATCTCATATGGCCGCGGCCTTTAATCCTGGAGCAATGGCATCTCAAGCACATCTTGAGGTCTTCTCTACACCCGAACTTCTAGCGAAAATCCTCCTTTACCTGCCAATGTCCTCACTCCTTCTTAGCCAAGGAGTGAGCCAAACATTCAAGAACACCATTCGTTCCTCGCCCAAACTACAGCAAGCGCTCTTCCTAAAACCCGTTCCCTCTTCCACAAAACCATATTTCAACCCGCTACTCCGCTCCCTGTTTCCGCCACTCTTTCACTCTTTCCTTAGCATATATGACCTGCTTTCCCTGGGAGAAGAACTCTCCTCTCTCCCCTGGTACCAATTGATGGGCGGAGAGGACACTCTAGATCCCGTGCTACGGAAAGAAGCAAGCTGGCGAAAAATGTATCCCGTGCAGCCACCAGCGCCGATCTCGAAGGTCTCGGTGTCTGCCACATGCGGCTGCATGTCGCTGGGGTACCTGGGGGTGTTCAACAGCAGGAAAGACACGCGGTGTATGGGCTGCCTTTATGATGTCCTGGTTCACCTGCAAGACACGTGCGGAGGAAGCGTGGGAGTTTCATGGGGCATGTTCAAGGAAGAGGGAGGGACGGAAGAGCGGAAGAATGATTGGGAGCGGCATTGGAAACATTCTACCTTTACCTCTCGAAATGAGATCCACGTGGCGAATCTTCATGGAAGAGACTGTTATACTCCGGCTACTTTTAATCATGTGATGCCCTGCGGTTTCCAAAGCGATGGAGATGAGTTTGAAATTTGGGATCTGAAGTGGGATCAAGTGCCAGAAGGATATACGTATCTCTCCGCTCCGAATAATCCTGAAGACTTGGAAAAGCACGCAATCCAAATAAACTTGAAGGAGCAGGATCAAGTGCCAGAAGGGTATACATATCTCTCTGCTCCGAATGATTCTGAAGACTTGGAAAAGCTCATACCGCAAATAACTTTGAAGTCCCGTAAAAGTAATCGATGTATTTATTTGTAATGACACATATTTGCTCTCCACATTTGATCATGTAATTGTAAGACATACTTGAAAAGAAACTTCAGAATTGGTCAACTATGATTGGCAAATCTAAATCAACTCAATAGATTCTTCCTCTGAATTCTCATCTTCCCATGTGCCCATTTCTCCATTCATAATCCCATGAATATATGCCTCTCCAACCAATTGAAACCTTTTCCTTCCTCCAGAGCCTCCGCTAGTTACAGGCCGTAAGACAAAAGGTACTTGAGCACCTCTGATCACACAAATCACATCGCCTTTACCCTTCCCATCTCTTTCGACCGACAGCGGCGGTACCATTCCAATCATTCCATTTTCCATAACGCAAAACCTCCGACCAATCCCGCAACAATTTATCAGAGGACCAAACATATCTTGGACATTGTACATGCGCATCAAATCAGGCGAGATCTCCGTGGTCCGAGTGATGTTGCCTATCTGACTCGAAACTAAATTGCCAAACTGAAGCCATTTTGTGAAACTGGTCGAACATGAAGGTGGCGCAGGGCTCTGCATCGCGGTCCTGTCTCCTATCAATGTGCGCCAGAAAGCCTCATGGAGATCTTTTCGGGGCTTCACGAAAGGATAGCGGTGGTAAGGATAGAGTCTCAGTGCAAAAGGTGAGGATTCGAGCAGCTCCCATGATTGTTCTACGGCTTTAACTTGGTTGCGGAGTAGCTGGAAAACTTCATTTGCGCTCCAAAATTTGTCTGAGTCAATATCTAGTTCAGTGTCTGATTCCGTGTCTGATTGAGCATCTGTTTCGATGTCAGAGTCAATGTCGATATACCCGTAGAGACCAATATCGGAATCAACGTCTGAACTAGTCTCTTCGTCACTGTCCGGCTCGGTATGTAAATTACTTTTTGATTTCGTATTGGCAGATGGCGTTGAAGGGAGTTCTGGTCCTAAAGCCATGATGGTCCCCAACATCCTGCCCCGCAAAATCAAAGATCGAAAATCTTGCTCTGAAGAACACTCGGGTTTTCTGACAATGCTTCCACCAGCCTTGTAGTGGTGAATGGCGGTACGTGGGTCATGATAGCTGAGGACCGTCGCTTCGGATTTTCTTCTGCTCCAGTCTGGACACCAAGTAGGTAATTCTTCATTTTCATTGGCTTCTTCATTCGTGATAGAGAAGCCAATACCTGCGTATGATAGAACCCGCAGTGGCTGCTCCTGCTCTAGGAGATATTGCCCAACATGTTTGTAGACATCGGTTTCTGATTTTTCATAATCTGGAAGAATCCTAAGATCTCCTTTGTCGGCTTTTTCGTCTGCTCCACTAACCAATTCATGCTTGATATCGGTCTTTTTGTAGAAGCCATAAAGTCCGAACACGTGATCTTTAGGATTTGTAGCATCGAATAGATTGGAGTTATATAATGCGGAAGTGAAGGAAATATCGTCGGATTTAAGCCTCTTTCGAAAATCATACATACAAGTCAAAGTGATGGGACCGCGCTGTGGGCGTGCTCTTATCAACTCGTCCCTTGTGATATCTAGAAACGACCTCAGAGACTGTTGGTGAAGACAGATTCTGATTGCTTCAAATAGCAGTTCCCAGGAAAGTTGATTCCGCCCGTAGAAGACTCTGATCGATTTTGCCAATGCTACCTCCTGAACTACCCATATCCTAGTAAACCAAGGATTTCTCACCAGTGCCAGAAATGCAAGCCATCTGGGTTGCCGAATTTGCCCAACGTAGCGCAAATATACGTCGGTATCATTTTTTTGCTTTGGCAAATGCAAAAACACGAGCTCACGGATCATATCAGAAGCTAGGCTTGCTTCAGTCGCCTGGTGTGCCCAAGGAACAGCTCCACATGGGGTTGGTGATGTTTGGAGACATACGGAGACAATAAAAGCTTTTCTGTAGATCTCTCCCATCAAAGACACTTGGCTGCTCCTCTCTGATATGTCTTTTTGATTGACACAGATTGAATCCATCCAAACTATTTTCGGCCTCCAGAGAGAGCTGCGATTTGAAAGAACTTTGTGAGAATTGATTGGAACGCTTAGTCGTTTTCCATTTATCCATATGTTCTTCCTGGCTGTAGATTTCCCCCACGTGTAAGAAATTGCCTCGAAAGGAGGTGTCTCATCCAGTGATACTTCGAACAGTGTACACCGAACGTCCGAAAAAGGGATTCTAGGATGTAAGACGAGTAAGCGAATGGTATTTTCCGATTCGTTCAGAGATGTGTAAGTATATCTCTTGTAATTTGTCCACTTTGTTCTCCAGTTCGTCCGTCGTGGGTACAGATGTCGCCTACACCAGAGAGACCAAACCGCTCCCAGAACTTTCATAAACAAATAGAAATTCGCTCCAAAATAATCCCACTCTGTAATGGGGATCTGGATCTGAAAATACTGAATAACTCTTCTCCCTGTATACTCGAAAATGAATTGCCCGATGAGGTATGAAACTACTTCCACGAGAACCCAACGCAAACGATCAATATTCCGGACTATGAAGTACCCTGATATGGCGAAAAGTTGTTCAGTTTTGTAGTTGATGAGGAAAAGCAGGGCGAATGCCTTTCTTTGGAGCCACAACAATGCTTTGAGTTGACTGATGGCGACAATGTGGATTTGAGAGCTGAGAACCCAAACAATATTCGCAGAGTGGACCCACTTATACTCTGGCGTAGGGTAGACTAGTAGGGACAGCCAGTGTGATCGAGGTAAGGCAAAAGGACTCCCAATCCGGAAAAATACTGTAAGCAAAACCCCCCAAATTAGATAGCTGACGAATTTGTTTAACGCTTCTGCTTTAAGTCTGGGCAGAGCGACGCTGTTGTAGATATCTTTAAAGTCTTTTTTGGTCTCAGAACCCCAAAATCGTTTGAAGACACCATGGATTTCTGTCCAGTACCGCGGAGTAGCACCTCGTCGAATTATTTCCCATATTCCCCCAATATTGTGCAGTTCTCTGTAGATGATTCTCCAGGCCTTGGCACGAACGTCAGACTTGAACTGTCCGAGGAAAGGATAAACAGCGCTGCCAGAAACCCTGTAAATGGCGTATGTAGTGTAGTTTGCAACAAACTTGGCGTCTCCTACACCGAGAGCAAAGATGAAAAGCACCGAAAGAACTCGCCAGAATGCCGCATCCAACCACGGCTCAAGAACGAGGGCAAGGCTGGCAAACTGAGCCGAAATTGGAATCTCTGGCATCATGGAGAGATGGTATTTGGGACGAGCAGAATACCAGATTTCTCGGCAGGAAAATAGAAGGATAAATATGGGGACCATGAAATAGGAATAAGGGGTTCAAACATTAATGCGAAGCGCCAGAAACCCAAAATGAAATGTGATATCTCGAGAAACCACTGAGATGCCAAGAAGAAAGCCTGGGGCGTAGTTTACGGTAGATCGGCAAGGAAAGGATTGCGCCACGACGCCCAGCTGAACTTCGGGCCGCCTGGGACCCCGCCTCAGATAACCCGCGCTATTGTGAACCTCTGAAAATATTATTTTGCATCATCTCGTATTTATCTTTCTTACTATGGCTCGACGACAATTATATCTTCCAAGCGTCATACAGCTTGCTACTCGCTATCTTATTACGACTCCCTTTTCCCTTTTCACTTTCAGCAGTTAGAAGAGGCGGCAGCTGTGTTTAAGTGTTTAAGCCGTCAGAGCGCCATCATCCGGCTTTGGTCTCCTCAACATGTATAGTCCCGGCCTCCAATTCCCCCTTCTCCAAGATTTCAGGTATGGCATTCTTGACCGCCGCCTGATCTCCTTCAAACACCAATGCAATCTCCTCCAGACTATGTCCCTTCGTCTCCGGGAAAAAATACCATACGATAGCAAACAGGACGGCGTTGAGGACAACAAATACAATGTAGTACTTCCAGGATATGCTTGCCATGGCGATCGGATTGACAAACTGGCTGGCGATCAGGCCAACATGGGACGAGAAGTAGGTGAGAGAGACACCGGCTCCGCGCAGAGCATACGGGAAGACCTCAGAGGGTAGGCATATAGGAGAGGGGTGAAGGCGATGCCGTAGTGGAAGTAGAAGACGAAGAGCATAGGGAACCACGGCTATACCAACCGAGGCTAATTTGGTTTCGAAGAATCGACTGTTGAGGATGGTCCAAACCTGTGGTGCTCGGTCAGTAGATGCTTCCAATCTAAAGCTTGTATATATCTTAGTATTAGAAACAGTCCGGCTTGATTTACGATATATGAGATGCACATGCCAGCAGCGGACCAAAGGAAGAGTGTGCGGCGTCCAAGTCTATCCACCATCGGGGCACCGCAGAGCACCGCAGCGAAGAGGTTAAAGATTTGGAGTCCACCATTGGTCAAGGCTTGATGAGTTGCGTCGGTGATTCCAATGTCGCTGAGAACCAATGTCAGATAGTAAGTGATGACGGCATTGCCTACCCACTGCGCGAAGGCGCCGAGGGTAATGGCAATCATGCAGCGCCATCGATTTGCCGGGGTTTTGACCATGTCTCTCCAGGGGAGCTCCTTCTCAAGTCTGAGAGTTTCTTGAATCTCTTTCATCTCGAACTCGACGAGGGGTGAGTTTACATCCCCTCCAGCGTGGTATCGAACCAAGAGTGCCCGAGCTTCTTCGACCCTTCCTTTTGCAATAAGCCATCGGGGAGACTCGGGGATGGCGAACCAAAAGAGAAGTTGGAAGAATGGAAACGCGCCTTGGAGGAGGGATGGAATGCGCCAGCTCCAATCATCGTGCCTTTTGATTGTTCCGTAGGTCAACCAAGCCGCAAAGATTGCTCCGAAGAACTGAAAATTGTCAGTAGACGATAGAAGATATTGGAGCCTGAGATTGTTACAAACATAGAAAGTGTTGAAGAGGGCAGTCACCTTTCCTCGGTGGGTAGGATATGCCAATTCGGTGATGATTATGGGACTTGGTTGGGCCATGAAGGCAGTACCAACACCTACTGTCATTAGCCGGGTCAAGATAAAATCACTCGGGTTTGTGGATACCAAGAAACCATCTCGAGAAGACAAGCATCCCCACGTTGACGGAAGCAGCTTGGATACCTGAACCAATGATACAGATTATGAAAGCAATGAGGAGCGCAGTTCGCCTCCCAAACCGTTCACCTATCGGTGTGACCACGGCGAGCCCACAAATCTTCCCAACCGGATATATCGCGTTGATGAGACCCAGTTGAGCTTTGACAGGATGATGGAAGTATTTATTCCAGTACGGAGCAATCTGAAGAGCATTCATCATGGCGCCTGCGGCTCCCGTTAGTCGGGATCCGATGAGAGAAAGGGCTTTGGCCCAGAAGCGTGAACATACCATCGTACCCAATCGTTCCAGATGAGAACGTAGGGATCAAAAGAATAATGTTGAGTCGAAGAAGATGCCCAACGCGCCAGAAAGGCAACCCCGTTTGAGGGATCAACTGAATCGAACCATCAGATCTGTGTCATGGAGATTCCCGTCATGAACGGGGAGTTAAATACCTGAGCGAGATCATCACCGACGATGTGAGCGTTCTTCGAGCGCTCCTCCTGAGCGGTTGAGGATTCCATGTTCTTAAATGTATCTGGGCCGTTCTGGTGATGCTTTCATCCGAACGCTCAAGGTCGTAGAGATTCTTTGTCGCAGAGAAGGCTTAACTGAGAACTTGTGTAGAAAGAGATTTGCGACTGAATGATATAATGTTGGAAACTATTTGGATCGTCGTTGCATTGCTAAGCTTTATACAAACCAGCAGCCTCTAATGTCCAAAGGGAGCCCCAGATTCTCTTGTTGCGGGGTCTGGGGCAAAGCCACTAAAACAGATTGCTGGAATCTGAGCGTGTCATTGCACCACAGGGAGCTTAGAGTATTCTCGGACATCGTCTCGCCTGCCAAGGCTTGGGTTCGCAGTATTTCGGCATCTTGCCGCAACGCCGCCAGCACATACTGTACAAATCGGAAGCATTCGAGAGGGAATTAACAATTGGAGAAGAATCTTGATCCTTGTAAGACTTTCGGCTGTAAGGAACCGGCGAACACTAGACTTCAGAGGAGCCGAGCCGTTTTTTTCCATAGTTTGTACTTATTCAGTTTCGTGATATGTTTCTCGAGCTCCTTCTAGCGTTACGAAATTGTCTTGACGAATTTCCATGTTAATAAATAAGTGCACCAACAGCTTTTCTTGACCTCATCCACTATACAATCAGCAGAGAGAAAAGAGCTACGTTGGGGAATCTTAGGCAGGTTGCAATTTCTTCCATGGACGTTGCATTGTTGCTCTGTCAACCTCGAACTTGAGTAACTCATAGACCTAACGTGTACTGGAAACATGAACGGGAAAGATATCCTCGAGATTCGTGTCGGACCTGTTATTCGAGACTGCCGGCGGGCCCAAGCATCGCGTCTCGGCCATCGGATCTTCCTCGTTTGCCAAAAGGTCGAGCATTCACTGAACGCCAAGGAATCCTTCACACCAGCAGGGTATACGGTGATTATGCGTCTATATACGCTGATGCTGATGTGAATATTGTCTACGTTGGCACACCGCATTCCCGGCACCGAACCAACACACTTGATGCAATCCGGGCGGGAAACATGTTCTATGTGAAAAGCCACTGGCCATGAATGCTCGGGAAGCAAGTGAGATGATTGAAGCTGCACGAGAAAAGAAGGTGTTCTTGATGGAGAGCTCGTTGTTCCAAGAGAAAGTGTTTGAGGTCATGTTAGACTGCTAACGCAAGTTAGGCGTATGGACGAGATTCTTTGATCTCGCACAACAGGTCCAGATTCTTCTTCACGAAAAACATATAATTGGGCGTATTGACCGGGTATTTGTGGATTTTGCCCTTGACCAGAAATTGGGTAGTCTGCCTCCAGACTCTCGCCTCATCAAACCAGAATTGGGTGCTGGCGCATTTTTGGACATTGGAGTCTATACTTTGATGTGGGGACTGATCTTGTTTGAAAGAACCTCAGTTCATTCGGAACAGAATCTGCAATCCGCGTTGTCGAATCCTCTAGCCTCACCAGAGGACTTGTCGATTATGGCAAGTAGCGTCGTCAGAAGGGGTATGGATGTTTCTACCGCATTGGTCATGACTAGCAGTAATAATGACTGCTAGGCTGTGATGACGTCTACTATCCTAACAAAAGCGTCTGGCCGGACCTTTGCACGCGTTGATGGGACCAAAGGATGCATCACCATCGATGGAAACGCTGCTAGCAAACCGGACAGTCTGACCATAAGATTCAATGATTCTGGAGAGACGGCGACTCACGAGTTTGAACGGATGGGGAATGGATTACGGTATGAAGCAGATGCAGTTGCTTTGGACACAAGATTTGCATTCAAGTACATACCGAAAACGTCAAGAAGTCACCTCCTTCCTGTTCTCACAACCGGGACTGCAACGCTGTATATCGATGAAGAAAAAGCATTTCATCGACCACAAGAGCAGAACCTCCAACGAGAAGCCTTCTACTTCTACCGTGCCAAATTCGGACGCCGGTTCCACTTTTCCATTGAAGGTGGCAAAACCTACAGTTTCAGACTCGAGTCCTGGGCCACAGAACCAGATGCCCTAGCCCGCACCATTGGCGGTGCTGTGATCCAAGGCTCAGGAGTCCGTATCTTTGAAAGCATCCACGTCTCAACCGAAATCCAGAGTGCAGCAACAGCAGCAGCCAACGCCGATATTGCCCTCATATTCACAAGCACGACAGCCGAGTTCGAATCCGAAGGCTACGACCGCGAGACGATGGACTTAACTGCGGACCAATACGCACTGATCTCCGCCGTCCGCGCAAAGAACAAAAACACAGTCATTGTCAACTATTCCGGCGCACCAGTCAACATGGCGCCGTTTGTTGACAATGTAGCGGCCATCGTGCAGTGCTGGTTCCCAGGGCAGGAGGTTGGGCATGCCATCGCCCGCGTGCTAACAGGAAAGACGAATTCGTGTGGACGCTCGCCCATGACTTGGCCGCGGAACATTGAGGATCAAGCGTCGTTTCCGAACTAGCCTACCGATGGCAACGATGTGATCCGCTACGAAGAAGGGATTTTCGGAGGCTACAAGCACTATGATCTGCTTAGGAAGAAAGCCCCCCTGTTTCCGTTCGGATTCGGACTCTCCTACTCCTCGTTCACCATCTCTGATGTGCGTGTTCAGGGCCACATTCGTGGTGTAGATGACGCGATTGAAGTCAGCTGTGTGGTTGAGAATTTGGGTGACTTGGCTGGCAAAATGGTGGTGCAGTTTTACGTGCAAGCCCCCGCTGATGGGGCCGTACCGCGGGCCGCAAAAGAGCTGAAAGCCCTCCAGAAGCCATTCGTTCCCGCTAAAACGAGAGAAACGGTCCGGGTTAGGCTCGATAAATATGCCGTCAGTTTCTATGATATGGAAAAGGATTGCTGGCGGGCATCAACAGGCTCGTACACTGTGCTAGCCGGCTTTTCGGCTACGGAAATTATGGCGTCGGCAACTTTTCATGTGGAGGAAGAGTTTTGCTGGAAGGGATTGTAGACAGCAGAAGGTGTTTGGAATATTTGTATTCCGACCTCAGAAACACCAAGTCTGCTCAAAATTTAATAAGGATTATCGCAGCTCGTGCCAAACTATGCTATTGCTGTCACTTAGCCTAGAGCCCCGGATTCCAAAGTAACTTGATCACTTACGTGGTTTCTCTTCACAAGATACGAGTAAACCCTCTCAACTAGCCATTGAAGCTGGATAGTTACAACCGGAAGCTTCTCCCACATTTCTCTTGCGTCCTGCCTCATTCCGGTGTATATAGACAGTCCACCCATCTCCACATCAAATCCTTGACTAGCCCCCCAGTTTTCACACCCGCGCTCTTGATTAAGAAACTTTGCTGTTTTTCATGCTCGGTGCAAGTGCGAACGTGACTGTCATCTCTAGCATACACCCTAAGAAGCATCCATTTCAGTTTTGGGAAAGTGATTCTAAAGAATCCGTCGCAGGGTGATGGTACGCTCAGATGGAGTGCAGTCCAGGTTGAAACCCAGCCACTATCACCTTGTTAGAGAGAGAGGTGGAGAGGCAATGAAATTCCACATTTCATGCGGCTAAGCGCCTGTTGTGCTTTTTGTGCCTGATTAAGAATTGCACACCCAATAAAATATAAGAATAATGATCGTGTCTCTAGGGACCACTCAATTGCATGAGGAAAAGCCGTAGACACAACTCTTCGTGGATTGGGAAAGAAGCATTGCGCCACGGCACCCAGCTGAACTTTCGTGGAGTCAGCACCAGCCGTGTAACACTCCAAAGCCAATCTCAAAACAGTTTTTCAGGAGCAACTTGAATCCTACGCCCTGTGGCTTGAATAAATAGCCCCTTGGAGTTCTTCAATTGGGCTCATTCAGCCACGATCTGCAACTCTTATCATCTCTGCACTACTGGCCATCTCTCACAATTCCGTCCAATGAGGCTGGGAGGGAAGTGTGGCATAAGGTAGATGTGTACTTGCACTTGAATCATCCAATCGATTCCATGAGTTAAAATCTCAGCATGGGTACTTAATAGCCCCGTGTAAAAATCCGCTCGATATTTCTTGTTAGACATTCATCAGAGATATCTCCAGCTGCAAACTCGACAGGTGGTTTCTAGTTGCTCCTCCTCACCCGTACATTATTCGTCATCCACCAATCCACATGAAGTGTATCGCACCCAAGTCAGGCAGCGTCCTAGTTAATATCTTCTTTCTTCTTTTAGACCTCACTCTAGTTATATTCTTTATTGTGGTGATGGTTGCAAGTTCCTCCGGTCGCAAGTTACCCGGCTATCTGAATGCTCTCGTAGATGGACCTGGAAATGGAGGTCTGGA
Organism: Arachnopeziza araneosa; assembly: GCA_003988855.1. Classification (NCBI taxonomy): domain Eukaryota; kingdom Fungi; phylum Ascomycota; class Leotiomycetes; order Helotiales; family Arachnopezizaceae; genus Arachnopeziza; species Arachnopeziza araneosa. The sequence goes on from QYAI01000141.1 coordinate 53,932, forward strand.
AGATGGACTCAAGTGTTATGGATTGCCTTATGGTGGAATGGGTTTTCTCTCGCACTATTTGACGTATCTCACGGCAATTTCGCTTTATAGGGCCAAAAGCCCTGTCAAGGTCATTGGAAGGCTTGGACGCATCCCTTTCTACGATAGCGACCTTCATAACCCTTGGATTAACTTTGCATTGTCGCTCACCGGAGTGACGTTGACTGTTACTTCGTCGGCCCTGTCTATTGTCAGATGCCGTAACCAGTGGCCATTGATCCTGATTGCTACTTGGAAGTTGCTACTCAGCCTCTCCATTGGCTGCTCTGCTATCCATAGATCTTATGACAGTGGAAAGATCAATCAGAGAGAAGAATCTATAGAAAAGAAAAAGAAAAAATTATCTCGACGAACAAGATCACACCGGAGACGATCGGGATCACATCGATCACGATCGAAATCACACCAGGAACGATCGGGATCTCACCGGAGACGATCAAGATCATACACAAGATCAACTAGTCCACTTCCGCTTCCTCGAAAGCCTAGCAAATGGCCCTTTATTTGGATAGGTATTTATATGATTGGCATTGTCATTGGATTGGTTGGGCTTTGTTCGATAATTGCTCAAAACTGGTCCAATCATACCAAAGCTATGGAGGCAATAGCTATTATTTTTGGATTATCTCTCATGTTGGCGGTCGTAATTGGGCTTTTTGTAAGCATGGTTTGCATGTCTGAGATAGATGATCCATTTTGGTTGTTATTTTGGGGGATTAATTCAGGTGGAATTGTGGCTTTCTTTATAATAAGTCTTCTTTCAGCATTTTTTAGCGACTGGATGTTAGCTGCTATTGAGGTCCAGCATGGTGGGAGCTGGGCTGGCCTACCCGCTCCTGATAACAGATTGTTTTACTGGATTTACTTTACTGCGAAAAGATTACCAATGTTGTCAACTTAGAGCTTGGTACTAACAAAGTCTATGGATATCTAAGGAAGGCCATGATTCGAGTAACATTAAAATATATATGAACTTCAATTTTCAACCAACAACACATGACATTGCTTGAATAACCCAAAAGGTCTCAAGCACATCAGCCGTATCAAATCTGTATTTACACAAGTTGCTCAAATCTCTATACATGCTACTATACACAAGCTAACAAGCAATTGGGGTATCAGAATCAAGGAAATCGCCGCGCCCATCATCAAGCCGAAGCCGAAATCTAAACCTCATAGTAATACTCCTCATCTAGACCAGTCCTACTGGGCACAACATCCGCCCCTTCAGCAAAAACATCTCCACCGACAGCATCTTCCAATCTCACATTCAGAAGTCTAATTTTCAAACCGTACTTTTTAATCAAATCAATCAACTTCTTTGTCTCCGCAGTGATGGGAGCTTGACCCAACAACATGAGAAGTCCATCCAACCATTCTGAGCCCGATGTGCTATTTTCAGGATACAAAACAAGTAATGGACGCTCAACGGGCTCTTCGCTTGATCCCCTTGGAATAGGAGCGAAAGTGTTGATTGTGATTTGCAGCTGAGCATTCGGCTTGGATGGAGTCTTGAGAGTCGATGCCGAAGAGTTACTGGGAGTTATCTCGGAAGCTTTAATGCTCGAGGCGACAGAATGGACATCGTTGAGGTCAATTTTTTGATTCAAATCATCTAATGTCGGAGTGTTTTGAGGTTGTGATTCAAAATCAAAGTAATGGAGGAAGCGTCGGTTATGTGAGAGTTTGGCATATCGCCATTTCTCCTTATCCGGTCTCTCTGACAAAGCTAGACTGTTGGCGTCATCTCCGTCGTGCGACTTTTCCTCTGGCCCTGGGATCAGAAACCAAGCTCCTTGTAACAAACATCGTACGCGCTGCTCCCTCATGAATTGTACAGCCTCATCGTTGAGTTGTGTTCGCACATCTTGTAATAGATAACCCCATTGTTCATCAAATGACAGTTCAAGCAACTGCATCTGCATCTCTCGTAGACGCCCATAATCAAACTCTGCCAACTCTTCCTCGATTTCCGTAACGTCTTGGTTTCTTGTAGCTTGTCCAACAACGTGATCAACAAGTATTCGTACAAGATCTGCCACCTTCTCAAAATCGCCCTGCTCTGCTCCAGTGGTTTTCCAGAGTCGGAAGAACGCTTGAAGAGCTGCGATGTGTACACTTGACCATTGTAAAACCAGGGGTTGGAATATGATATCATAGTTTCTCATGCCATCCAATACAAGCAAATTCTTCACATCCTGTATATTCGAATTATCAACCTCGAAGTGTTCGTAGAGTATAAGCGTGACTGCGAGACTAGCTCGAGAAATTGGGCATCGTTCATTCATAGGCTTCGCAGATTGCTCCAGCAACAACTTTTGGTACCCATCCTCATTTGTCGAGATAAAGTGGTTCAAATCCATCATTCCTAGATAGCCAGTCGCATCAAACTCCCAAGCTGGATTTTCCGTCTCAAACCCAAGTCTCCGCCATTTTTCTGGATTGTGCCGCCTGCTGCCTTTCTTTGAACCTGAAGCTGAACTCTCTGATAGGATATCGATCTGCGGCGTGCCATTCACACCATTCGCATATGGGATCTTGTCCGGTGGCGCACTGGAGTGGTGTACAGACTTCAGCGCTCGTCTATGTTCCGCTCGCTCTAAATCCACCTTGAGATCTCTCCACTTCCTCAATAATTCCTTGGACAAAGCTTGAAAGTCCAGCAATGGATGCGCCAGATCTTGCAGCGCGGAGCCTTGCATCAACTGATATACCGATGTAACAACGCCCATTTCCTGCAATCGCTTCACAAACTTTGGCCATTCTTCAACCATTCCAGCGTTCTTGCCTTGGTCATCCTTCACGTATCCACCATCATTTTGAAGAGAGTCTCGCAGCAGCGCATTTAGTAATGACAGGGCGTTTGCACAAAGAGCATGATCCGCGGAATTGAGTTGTGCAACAACCATGCCAAAGAAGGTTGGGTACACCGCAATGGCAGGCTTTAAAGCACGAAATCCAAAGGCTGCTGGAACCCGAATCTTTTCTCTGCCGTTCTGTGGATGGCTGACAACCGCAACCAGTATAGACATAGCCCCGCGCAGAATGTTCACCAACGGATGTGTAACAATCAATTCCACCAGGCGCTCTACCAATTCTCCTCCTCCAGATGTCTCGAATATCTCCCAGCCCATATCAACCTCCAACAGTCGGCTCAATGATTGTAAAGAGTATGCGAGGGTATTTCCACCAGTCGACATTATCAAGCGCCTTAGTATATTCAGTCCGCCAGAGGAGATATATGTGTCTGCAAAGGATGGATCATTGATTGAGGACTGCAGTTTAAAGACTGCCATCTTGCGCATAGCATCTTCATCGCTCTGGAGTCGCGCGAGGAGGGAGGGAATATCTGCTTGATCCATCGCGTCGCGTCCTGTCCGCTCTGGACAATTCTGATCAGGTTATGGAGGTTCGAGTCGATATGTTGCACATTGACGTATTCTTGTCTTGAACTTTGAAGGATTCCGAGTTGGAACAAATTGTGGCTTCTCCTTCGTGAGACACGATCAGACCGCGTCAAGATTTTAGCAAAAGGTCCGTGCGGCGGCCGCTTGGCCTCAACGGCTTAACGGCTCGCTTCGCGATCACTCCCCTTTCTCTTATTTTCATTTATTGTTGATTGTTGCTACTTGGCTAAAGACCTCAGCTAAGGCAGATAATTAGTCTCTAAAGCTATTTTTCAGTCGGGATGACCTCATGGAACTCTCGGTGGAACACCTCTCTCTGATTATGCTATCAGTAGAGAGTGGGATGGTCGTGAGACAAAATGGACATCAAATTGCATCATAATCCTTTTGGTCTTCTTAAATATGTCCAAGGACTTTTATGATCCTTAAAAATGTCTACATCCAGGTCAGAATTTCTCAATTTAGCCATCATAGGTGCCGGAATAGCAGGACTCTCTGCTGCAGTCAGTCTTCTCAAACTCGACAACCCTCTCCTCAAGATTACTATCTATGAGCGAGCAACTCAGTTGAAAGAGATAGGAGCCAGTATTGCTCTTGGACCTAATGGCCTCAGAACACTCGAGAGATTGGGATTAGGCGAGGAGGCCGAAAAGGTGGCATTCAGAGGTCCCACAAAGAAGGCCGGGATGGTTTATAGACATGTGAGTCTAGCAATAGTTGAGGTTCCATGTTGATTGTTTCAGTGGGAAACGAATGAAGTCATTGGGATGGATGAGTTTGAGGGTGTAAGAGAAGATAGACACTGCACGGCCAGATTCCACCGAGCACACTTGCAAGAGGTGTTGTTGGGGGCAGTGCCTAGCGAGATGGTAATCCTTGGGAGGAAGCTCTCCTCCGTTCAATTGACAGACCACCAAACTGTGAAATTATTTTTCGAAAATGGAACAATTGAGGAAGCTGATGTCGTTGTAGCGGCTGATGGTATCCACTCTGTAAGTCTTCTGTTCTCATGAGATCACTTACTTATAAACCAGGCTGTTCGTAAATCCTTCTATCCGGATTTTGAACCTAAATGGAGTGGATCAACAGCATTCCGCACAGTCTTTGATGCGAAGCTGGTAGAATCCATCCCTGATCTGCCAGAAGATTCTACACATTGGTGGGGACAAGAAAGCAACTTCTTCTCCTCCCGACTGGGAAAAGATACATTCACCGTGGTTGGAATCATCAATGATGATCCGGCGGATCCCGAAGCAAGATGCAAAGATTTGTCTTGGGATGAGCAGACGGGATTGACACTATTCAAGGAGTCGTTCAAGGTAGGCGGCTGCTCTTGGTTTATGTCAACACTACTGATCTCTCAGAACTGGAACCCGGTGGTCAAGTCCTTGACCGAAATCACGCCCAGCATCCGCGCGTATCCCAACCACTCCAGCACCGCTGTACTTCCGGCCTGGGTATTTGGGGATCGAATCACTCTCCTCGGCGACGCAGCTCACGCTCACGGTGGAGCATATGCAACAGGAGGCTCCCTCGCGATTGAAGATGCATATACCTTCTCTCTTGCTCTGTCCTCCGTATTTCCGGCAACTGCAGAGACCAAACCTTCGGCTGGGGAGCTCGGGAAGGCTTTGAGGCTATATGAGAAAGTACGGAAGCCACATGCAGAGAGACTGGTGAAGATGGTGCGAGCCGCGAATGAGAAGAAAGTAGAGCAGATTCGAAGTGGGAAGGTGGAGACTGATGATGAATTGAGAGCTAGGGCGGCTAGAGGATCAAGTACGGGATGGTTGCATGAGCATGATGTTGTCGAGGCATTTACAGCACGTATGAATGCTACTTCACTACTATAATTTATTGAGTATATCATCAAGCAGTATAATTCTGACAATACTTTAAAAGTCGTCATTGGTTTCTTCTTTAGTAGAAAAACTGGGGTCTGATTGTCTATCACTACCTCAGTTTCACTATTGGTAGATTAGGGTAATAGCCTGAAACATAAGGACAATCAAGAGATGAGTTGGTGCAAAAAGTCTAGGCGCTTTCTACCAGTCTTAAAAAATTATATTCACTGGTCTGCTGATAATTATCGCAGCTAAATCTAACACTAGGTTGCTGCCTCAATAACCTACCATCACTGCTCCCAGTTGCAAGAAACAAATCTGTCTCAGAACACTAGTATCCTTTGCTACTTATCCACAGATCTATTCTTTCAAGGCCGAGAACAGTACATTCTTGATATTCCGCTCCAGCATTTTCGGAATTGTGATTAAGATCACCATGTGCGAGTAATATCTCTCGACTTCTGGAAAATCACCTTCATAATTCTGCTCATTCATAATAGCTAACGACTGCAAGGTTTTGTCGGCTTCGTCGAATTTGTTCAGCCACTGAATGTCGCTTCTTCTCTCAAATTCCCATTGTTCTTGCAAAGCCTAAAAGAATTGTGAATAAGGGAGTAAGCGTGGCAAGATAATAATTACATCAACTTTCGCTTCTCGAATAAAACTGTCTTCTGATTCGGTACTTGCTATCGTCAATGGATGGAAATCTGTCCCAATGGCATCAAACTTGGGTATTCTTGCTCTCCATTCGTCGAAAGTTGACCTGCAGCAGTCACCGCCACAGCCTGGGCAAACGACATCAGAATCATCAGAGTCAAAACCATCACCCCGGTATTCCAGATACATCTCGTACTCATCCTCATCCATGTCTTCCAAAGAGGTTAGGTCAAGGCAGGGCCTCAAGTCAACCGTCAAACCGAGGGATTTGAATACGCTGTAGATTACTCGATCGATTCCTACTAACTCATGAGGTAGTTGTTCAACATCTGTATGGATAATGTAAGACTTTTGGCAGTGAAAGCCTAAAGTTCCACCTACAAACTAGTTAGTGGTGACAAAATTCAAAGAGTGTTTGGCGTACCATTTTTCATAAGCGGTCGTTCCAATATATCCCGAACTCTCTCGTAGAGGGGAAAGACTGTCACATCCATTGGCGATGACGTTTGGGTCAAGATGAGGTTTCCGTGATTCTCTAGATAAATATCGTAATCGAGAAGAACTTGGTATCCTTTCAACAGAGTTTGAAATTTGTGTTCACACTCGCGAAAGAAGGCGGTCCATTGAACTCCACATGGATGCGCTAGGGGCTTGCTCCAGTCAAATGTTGTTGAGTATCCTTCATGGGAAACTGTCAATTCGCCACCTTGAAAATTAGCATCGGCGATCCGTTAATTGAATATCCATACCTTGATGAGCAGAAGGCAGACATAGAATAAGCCTTCCGATATTCTTCGCGTGTAACGTCTTCATGGGCAGCTGTAGAGCCACGTTTCCCGCTATTCGAACCTAGAACAATTAACATTTGTGATACTAATACAAGCCCACTCACATGTAAGGCTGAGAGCTCTGCTCTCAGAGAGTACTGGCTCGGGGTTTTCTCGTCTGAAAGTTCTTGGCTGGCTGGAAGAAGTGTTTTTGAAATCACATCAATTATTCCTTGACTATGAGGATCGATATCGATGGAAAATTGTGTTCTATTCAATGTAACAACGGTTTTTCCGTCCTTGGCTGGGTTTATGAGTTTGGCGATGTTTGTTTGGAAATTTTGGCTGTCTTCGTTCACTGAGAATTCGATTTTTCTGGATATGTCTTCTTCATCCGGACAATCCCATCGGAGAGTTATCTTCGAGAATGCTTTTGAGGCTTCTCTGATTAGTGATAAGCCCTTGAGAGAAGAGTGTACCAACCTTGACTGCTTCCTCCGCAACAGTACAACGCACTCGCGTGTGCGCCGTTGATACCTGTCTCTATGTTTTTCAAGATTTCCTTCTCCGCAAGCTGTCGAAGTGTTTTCATCTTTCCGGCATTCTTACGTTTCTTCTTGACGCGGCGCTCTCGATGTTCACTGTTATCCTCTGAATAGTCGGAACCTAGGAAATCTTCCAAAGAAGCATACTCTCCCCGGTCTCGCTTCTTCAAATCTCCAGATATACCGGGCGAGCCGTCTTCCTGAGCTGTATTTTCGTTTGTAGAGCTTCCTGGGGATGCATCTGTCTCCGTCGGCGAACTCTCACTCGTTGTACTTGCACTTTCATCCGTGACACCATCTTGATCTCGACTCTCGTCCATTCCACCTCCAATTGTCGGAGGTTGCTGTGCCATAATCTTCCGTTTGAGGCGAAGGAAAACTAGGCTAGCCTGACCTGCCGAGGAAATGCCGGGCAGGGGATAGCGCGGCTAAGACGCGATCTCAGCGCGTTCCAAGTAGTCGACGGGAAGAACTAGACTTCTATAGAGAAGTAGGAACGTTGACCATGATTCTGATGTGTGTTGCAGCGAAAAGTGTTTGTTGATGAAGAAAGATGGAAGTCGTTGGGCGAACGGAGAAGTTGTCAGAACCTAGCGAGGTGGCTTGACAAACCAGGAAAGTACAACCTCGAAGCCTCAGGCTCAGTTCTCCTGTCTCAAAGTCAACACTGACATTTCAGATAATGTGAAAGAAATTGACTGGAATCGCGGAGAGCTCGAACCAAAATCGACCCATTTCGCCATAGACGGTCAGAGTTTGTCTTCGGACCTAATACCTGGACACTGTGTGAGCTGCGAAGAATCGGACGGGAGAAGCCGCTCTGGGATACAGTGTTTTCGTCTGGCGTGCCCTGGCATAAGACGTACGACTTTATACTCTGTATAGGTCGCATGTTACACGAAGGGGGGGCAGATATGTGGGATTTCCGGCATCTTGAACATGGCTGACATCAAGGATTCTTTATTTGCTATCAACCTTCTGCTCCCTAGGATATTCATACAATCATACAATCATCAAAAGCTAGCAACATTGGAACAAAGTGGTATTTATGAATCAAAAGCCCACCTAAGCCCTCCTCCTCGGCCCCGACGGCAACCCATTCCTCGTCCTGATCAGATCAACATTCGGCCCCATATTCCCATACCCGCTCCCGATCGGAAATGCCTGTCTCGCAGCTCCCGCTCCCATTCCTCTGGGTCCACTCGGCAGCCCATTCGGTCTTGGACTCGGACTCGGCCTCCCAGCCACGGTATTCCCCCTCACAGGCGGCAGCGGCTTCTCCGTATCCTGGGGTCTCCCACTCCCCGCCACGGTATTGACTCTGGCCACGCCGGCCGCCTCCTCCTTGTAGACGGTCGACTGCCTCCCCGCCGGCCGCATGCCCATGCCGTACTCGCGGACGGCGCGCGGCTCCTCGGCCGGCAGCGCGGGCATGCCCTTCTCCTTGGCGAGCCCGGCAAACGCGTCGCGGATCTTCTTCTCGGCCTTGCGGATTTCTGCCTCCTTGTCGAGGCGGATCTCTTCTTCCTCGAGGCGTGCGCGCTCGGCTTCTTCGGCCGCGAGGCGGCGCTCTTCCATCTTCTGCCGCTGTTGGGCTTCGCGTGCCTCGGCTTCGCGTTGCACGTCGGCCTCTTCTCGTTGCTTTCGCATGCGGGTCTCTCGCTCTTCCTCTCGGCGTCGGTCGTCCTTGGCACGGCGCTGCTCGCTCTCTATCCTCTTCAGCTCTTCGAATCGAGCTTCCTCTTCTTCCGCTCTTCTCCTCTCTTCTTCCCTTCGCCTTTGGTTCTCCCTGTCTCTTTCTTCTCGATACCTAGCCTCTTCCTCCTCCTCCTCTTCACGTCGTCTCCGTTCTTGCTCCCTCCGTCTTTGATTCTCTCTATCTCTCTCCTCCCGATACCTAGCTTCCTCCTCCTCCTCTTCTCGCCTTATCCTCTCCTCTTCCTCTCTCTGCCTCTCCTCTTCCTCTCTCTGCCTCTCCTCTTCAATCCTCAGTTCTTCTTCATACGCCTCCTCCTCTCTCTCGATCCTCAACCGCTCCATCTCGACCTCTCTCGCATAGTCCTCAGCCGCTCTTGCCGCTCCTTCCCTTGCTGTTCGTTCATCTTCCATTCTCTTCTTGTCCGCCATGACTCTCTTCTCCTCTCGACTCATCTCCTTCATCCTCTCCTCTTCATAACGGCGATCATCTTCCAGATCCCTCTCTTCTCGCTCTCTCTGCTTCCTCGCCACTACCGCCGCTTTCTCCTTCTCCCTTTCACGTTGCACATCTTCCTCAAACAATCTCATCTGCTCCTCTTTTTCCGCCGCTTCCATGTCATCTCTTTCCCTTTCGCGTTGAACTTCAGCCAGAAACAACTTCATTTGTTCTTCTTTCTCAACAATTTCCCGTTCCAGTCTCTCGAACTTCATTTGCTCTTCAATCATCCTCTGTCTCTCTACCTCCATTTCCTCGCGCTCTTTCTGGATTCTCTCAACTTGCCTTTCGTATTCGACGAATGCTTCTCTAGTCCTCTTCTCCTCTACAGCTTCGACCTCCTCTTCCACCTCGCCGATGCTGCTTACAGAAGACAGGGCCGATACTCCGCTGAATATTGAATCAACCCGAGAAGCAGGCGATTCCGTACTCACCATCGTGATCGACTTTGTTCGAAGTCGAAGCACTGGTCGAGGCGATGGGATAGGCGGAATATTGGGGCCTTTGTTCATCACATCCAGGACTTCAAGCTGTGAAAGCAAATCCAGAGCCCTGCTCGGCTTTCTCGCGTGTGATTTTTTTGCTACCAGAGGACTCTCCATTGGCTTTGGTGGAGGTGGCGGCGGCTGTTGGACAGCCAGCAGTTCCGACTCCAATAAAGCCTGGAGCTGTGCCAGAGCCTGATTCGCACCCTTCGAGGAAGCAACATCAGCCACAGATTCGGCCACAGATTCCGGTCGCGCTTTAGGCTCAAGCTTCAAGAATTCTGGTTTACTGAAAAGCCTCGCAGGCTCAGCCTTGGTCGGCAATGGTTTATTAAGGTTCATCGGCTCGGCCGTTGTCATCGCTGGTTTCGATTTCCCAACACCATCGAGGGTTGAAGTCGTCGTATTCCCCACGAGAGCACCAACATCATTACTCTCGGTCCCTGGCTTAGCATACCCAAACATCTTTGCCACCCTCGCCGCATTGGAACTCGATCGAGGAAACATTGGCTGCGCATCTACCGGCGTTGTCTGAACTTCATAGAGTTTCTTTGCAGTAACATCTGTCTTCGGGGCCTTTGCTGGTGGTGGAGGAGGCTCTGCCTCAGGTAGCGCCGTGCCCGCTGCATCCTCTTTCTTCTTCACATAGGAAGATAAATAAGCGCCCCAGGTCGACATGTTGAGATGCTTCCGCACCGCAGAAGCAGACCGCTAGAGTGTTCTCATGAATCCACCAAGAATCTCAGAGAGACGACTGATTCTAAAGTCAAGAAGATATGGTCGTCGTGGTAAGCTGAGTAGAGAGTGAATCCCGAGACAGTACTGAAACCCCTAGCATGACAAGCGAAGCGCGCGGTCACATGGCCCTCCCCCTTCTCGAACATGCAATGCTGAAGATAGATTGGTCAGATATGCGACGGAACTCTTGGCTCCTCCACAATCCTTCGGAAAGAAGAATCCATTCTTCGGTGCGAAGATCAGTGGGAGTTGGAAGAGGCGCCGTCCAAGCGTACACACGAATTGGTCCCCTGAAACTCGCTTATCAGCATCGTGCTAAATGCAACCCTCCCCACAATTCGCAGATCAATCAGGGTAAAAATAGAGCATATCTGAGGCTGCGGATGTTTCGGTACGGACCATTGCATGATCAAGTCGCAATCGGGTGGCAGCCAATGAAGGAGATCATCTGACGCAAGATTTGAAACTTTTGGGGATGCTTCATACAGAGTGGTGCCAGTGCATCTCGGCACTCTTGGCTAAATCCACATTTTGCGTTGCACATACCACTGTGTAATTTTCTATGCACGTTGCTCGGACTGAGAGGAGAAGCAGTATGGTCGAGCCATGTAACATCTCATACAAGGGCAAGGAATGTCCGAGAGTGTGCATATCTGGGTTAAGCTTCAATGGCATATTCTCACGTGATGCAGCAACCTCATAATTTACTTCATTGTTTGGGTGTAGAGTTTGCATAACTTCAAGTGTTAGCGAGATTGAGGAGGCACCTTGTGCCAGCAATAGGTTTGAAAAGCCATAAAAAACCGGCACGTTGTATAGGCACGTTGTATAGTCACGTGAAGACCACTTCCTCGAAGTGTTTTCGTTGATCCTGTGGTTCAAGGTGGTACCAATGCTGCTCGAGTATGAATAACCTCGTAGGATCCTTAGTCCAGATGCTCAATCGGGAAATTTTTCCTTGCTAAACTGCAGGACATTAGTCATCCCGCATGCCTTGGCAAAGGCGTTGTCGTATCCAGAAAGCCTTCTCCCTCTGTCAGATCAATGTCTATAATAGCCACCATCGGCCTTATTAATAACCAATCGAGAACTCACATCTCACTAAGACATCAGCGGAACGGCTTTTAGCGTTCTCACCCGCCAGACGACAATGTACCGGGTGCTTCTCCTTCTCTCTCTGCTCTGCCAAGACAGTTTCTCCACGGAACAGTACGAAGGGTTAACTCCAGAGGGGACAGGTGTCCCGATTTCTCAGCCTCATGCGTCGGCCGCAGAGTCTTACCGGCTTCGTATTCCCCTCAAAACAAAAATAAGCCTTCTCTCCCCTCGTAATGATGACCACAGCGGATGCAGAACGGCCAGCTCCGCAGCCTCATGTTGAAGTATAAGTAATGACTTTCACAATGATAGTCACTCTCAAGCACAGCACCCACAGTAACCGAGTCTACCACTTCACGGAATAATCAGCACTCGTTATTCAAGATGTTCTTCACCACCCTCCTCGTCGCCGCCGTGGCCGCGCTCCCTGCCCTTGCCACACCAACACCAACCTCATCAGCCGCACCCACCATCGTCAGCCCCGTCTTCTGCACCGAGGCGACATACTCCCCCATCGACCCGTTCCCCTACGGCGTGCCTTCCGGCACAGGAGTCTGCTTCGTCCCGGCTGTCAAGGAAGGAAAATGCTGTAAGACCACCCTTCCAACTCCCTTGTATTCATAAATTAACACAGCAGCATAGATCGCTGGGAGAACTTCCCTCACTCCCAGAGCGGCCCGTTGCACCACAACTTGACCTACCTCCACATCGCCAACGAATTCCAGTGTAACCTGTACAAGTACGTTTGATCTTCCGTGAGATCAAATGACATTGACTGATAATTGCCAGAACAAACCACTGCAACGGCGATTCCTTCGACGCCCAGCCAGGCGACGAGGATCTGGGCAACCCCGAGCTGGTCGGAGCCAACGGCCTCACCTTCAACAACGACGTATCCAGCTTCCTGTGCACCTCTTTCTAGGCAGGTGAAAGTCCAGCAGGGGATTCCGAGATGGAGTGTTTCGGGAGAGGGTCTAGACGGTAGAAAGTTGGTTGTGCACCGCACGAGGCAACAAAATCGCTCAAAATAACTCGGAATTCAGATAGAATAGAATAAAATAAAAGATTTCTCTCGAACTCGGGCAGATCGTTGAGTCTCCTAGTGGCTGAAGATTTCTAGGTTAAACTATTCCAGCCAAGCGAGACATCGCATCTTCGTCGCTAATTAGAAATATCATCATCCTCGATCTTAGCCTAGAAGTGACGCACTAACTCTTGCTTAATATTTGCGATACAAGCATGTTACTGAGGACTATTCCTTGTACAGAACTCAAAATTATACAATCGAGAGACGAGCAATTTGTTGGGAGTGGAGCAGTCAGGTCCGCGTTAATTAGAGATACGCTATATATACTTGCTGTAACTATATTACTCTCTTTTTATCGTGTGTCTATTGACTTTTATACGGCTAATTCCTCTTTTAGGTAGGGGCGGGATACCTATTGAATTCGAAACTTCATCTTGTTTCTAGAAACACCCTTTTGTATCTTCTAAGTCCGTGCACCCCCATATCGATCACCCCCCCATATCGATCAGCAAAATAAGCGACTACCAACTACACCAAAAAAAATATAATTAAATAACTACTC
>QYAI01000142.1:1018-121587 GCA_003988855.1 Arachnopeziza araneosa
AACCTCTTCTGAGCCGGTTCCATTCCAAGTCCACCCTGAACCTATTCAGGGGTCATCACGTGAGCAGCACGTGGTCAGAACTGATGCGGGTTCTTACATCGATGATAAAGCACGTTATACATTAACGATATTTATGTTATATCCTCTCTTACTGTTATGGGTCTAGGTCGCTACAAGTTTGACGTAAAGAAAGTTCCCATTACCTTAATATCTATCAAACACCAATATAAGATTGAGATACCTACAAATTCTAAGTCACGTGTCTAGCGGCGTAACTAAGGTCATGTGTTTTTCTCTCCTTCTATTCAAGACTATGCGAGCCTATCAGTGAGTAACTCATAAGACCACCTTACTATATAAGAACTCAAAAGGTTATTAAATATCACAATTTTAGAAATACGAAGATGAACCGCCAGACGTCACGTGTATCAAGACCGTGACAAGAGGGTAGCATAGCAGGATCAAAGTGATGAATCCAAAGTTGGAGATCATTATTTAACAGCATCTGGATTCTCTTCTCCCTCTCGGATCGCTTCCGAAAGTTCCATGTCTTGCTAAAGTACCTGTTGGGTATCGGTGTGAAGAGTGAGTCACGTGCGATATGAAGGTTACTAAAACACCTCCAATCTCTTGCGGTCTCCATTCCCACTTCTTCTTCCTTTTCTAAATCCGGACTCGGCGTGGCCGACTGGGTCAATCCATACCCGGAGTCGTGATCTGGTTCTGGATCACGACTTAGCCTGAACGCTTCAAGTGATCCCATTCATTTGTTGAGTAACTTGTGACTGAACTCTCAAAGATAATAGATTTAAATATCCAGTTGAATCCGAGACGTTTGATTCCGCCTGATTGCAACTTCACCTGGCCAATTCTGAAATGTTTTGTAAATTCGACGAATTGATGAGGAGTCTGGGCCCAGGTGATGAGTAATTCTAAGACAGCATAACTTTCCAACTCGATCGCGATTCAATTTACGTTCTTAGAGAACGTGCTCTCACCTGCATATTTCATAATGCATTACAATCTTTGGAAGCTGCAGTATAAATCATATTGAGGAATTATGACGATCGGCAGTGAGGCTTTTAGCAGCCTAATGGCTGAATTAAGACATCATAGCGAACTGCATCACCAAATGTGGAATGACGACAGTGAAACCTGAACAACGAGACGACGAATATAGAACACGTTATATCCTGGAGTTCGCACGCAACAGGGTGTCTCCAATTTTGGTTCATAAGGCTGAGATTCATTCTTGCTATTGATGGATGATGCGGAGATGTCAATCGCGGGCCTGCTGTGAGGATGTTCTCGAACCTCCCTGTGCTGCAAAGCTGCTGCGATGATAGAATCTGTCTGAAATGGCGTTCGTGGCATTTTTTCTATGGCGTTCACTAAATGCAACGACCTTCGAGATGTGGTGAAAGTTGACGAGATTGAATGACGAATGGTGAACGATATGTCGCACATGGTGCCGATTCTTGCGCTGGAACTGAGTTGTCCATCGGATTTCTGACCAACATGAGTAACCATATAGAAAACTTCAACTTGAGGCTGCATAATGGCTTCTGCTCACCGCAGAACGTGCTGTCGAGGCCTGTGATCGCCATCAAGTGGCTCGCAAGAGAGAGAGAGAAGGAGGTCCAGAGCAGGCAAAAGAGGCACCCATTCCAGCCATAAAGACCATGAGGTCGTCTGCAGGATATTACGCCTCACCGAGTCTTGAAAATTCTGGTAATTTTGATCTTGAGAAAGCAGCGCATTTCTGAAAATGCCTCCTCTTTCAATCTACGCTGTGCTTTTCCTAGCAGCTCTCACTTCGTCATTGCTGCTACCACGGGAGGTCCATAATGACTTGTTCGGTGCCAGAAATGCTGCCAGACAAGAAAATCTTAGGAATATTGTGAAGAAGATAGCTGATGCTCCCTTGTTGAATGGTGAGGATTTTACCTCTTGTACCCATCTTGAATCGTCTGACTGTGGCCATCATAGCTCGTTGGCCATCTACAACCACAACAGCCCCGTCAAGCGTTGCACCTACGTCAACCCCAAGCCCGTTGAAAACAACATCAAGTATTTCGCCCACAGCGTCATCAGCAAGTACCACTAGTACAAAACCTACGTCTACGTCTACACCTTCGCCCTCGTCTACGCACTCGTCAAGCACCTCTAGCACGAAGCTTTCATCTTCGTCATCATCTTCATCTTCATTCTCATCGTCGCACTTGTCAAGTACCGCAAGCGCCTCAAGCACCTCTAGCACGAAGCCAACATCTTCACCTTCATCCTCATCGTCGCACTCGTCAAGTACCTCAAGCACCTCAAGCGCCAAGCCTACATCTTCATCGTCATCCTCATCCTCCTCTTCGCACTCTTCAAGCGCCTTAAGTACCTCAAGCACGAAACCTTCATCTTCATCTTCGTCCTCGTCTACCCACTTGTCAAGCACCTCAAGCACCTCTAGCGCCAAGCTTTCATCTTCATCTTCATCATCATCGTCGCACTCATCAAGCGCCTCGAGCACCTCTAGCATCAAGCTAACATCTTCATCATCATCGCACTCATCAAGCGCCTCAAGCACCTCTAGCACCAAGCCAACATCTTCAGTCAAGACAAGTTTTTCGTCTGCAAACTCGTCTTCGTCTACAAAATTGTCTTCTTCGTCAGTAAAAACTTCGTCCTCGATCAAACTAAGCTCTTCACCAAGCACAAAGCTACCTTCTTCAAGTATCAAACCGAGTTCGTCATCTACGAAGCCGCCTTCCTCCTCAGTTAAACCAAGTTCGTCATCTACAAAGCCGCCCTCCTCCTCTGTTAAACCAAGCTCGTCATCTACGAAGCCGCCCTCCTCTTCGGCTAAACCAAGTTCATCATCCACGAAGCCGCCTTCCTCCTCAGCTAAGCCAAGCTCTTCATCAAGCACAAAGCCACCGTCCTCAAGTATCAAACCAAGCTCAACTTCAGTAAAACCCTCCTCATCTAGCGTCAAGCCTAGCACCTCATCGACAAAGGCCTCTTCATCTTCAACCAAAGTCTCTTCCTCCTCTAAGCTGCCACCTTCGAGTATCAAGCTAGTCTCATCATCGCTCAAACCTTCATCCTCAAGCACCAAACCCGGTTCCTCATCCAGCAAATCTTCTTCTAGCGTCAAACTAGTATCTACTCCTCCACCCGTCCCAATTGTGGTACCAATACCCGTACCGGTCAAAGGCGTTTCTACTTCTCTCCTGACTCCCCCACATGCGACGACAACCACTTCGGTCCCGCCCGCCAAAGCTGCCTCGACATCTCTATCGACTTCCACACTTGCGAAAACAACCTCGACTTCAGCCAAAGCAAGTACGACATCATCTACAAAAGCCTCCAGCACCTCGAGTGCGGCGACCAGCACCCCTTCAAGTAAGACCACCAGTGGGGCTATCTCTGGAAAGAGCCCCCGTGAGCTCTGGGTTGCCATGACCTTTGCTGCGGTTCTCAGCTCGGTCTTGGTGATCTAGTCATCTCATATACCATCTTTCATTTTGTCAGAGCGCGGGCTTTGTGAGCCCGTCATGGCTAGCGGGAACTGGGAGGAGACGTCCAGTAGCCCGATGGACTATATAGCGAATAATGATTTTCAAAATAATCGGAGTTTCATTCTTAATTTGAATAGTTCTCTATGTATTTGCCATTGCACAATCATATTAAAGCGTTAATTTATTCCATACTTGAGACCCACCTCTCATGCCAAACCCCCCGAAGCTTGATTATATTACCAGCCGGTATGAGACTTAGGTATTGATGGGTAGCAAGAAACACTGCACGAGGAATAAACGGTCGAACTGTATAAAATTTCGTCACTCACAAGCAAATTATAAATAGCGAATAGAGAGTAAATTGAGGTAGGTGTAATAGGAGAAATTATGAAAGAGCAAATGTTTGAAAAGAGAGCTCGGATGTCATGATATCTTTAGTCTCTATTGTTACCTTGCTCAACTTGTCTCATCTCATTTGTCTATAGCAGGGCCATCGTGTGGTTCCTCACTCGATTTCCCACAATCTTTGGTCGTCTCGCGAAGACCTTTCACTGACTGACATGAGTTGACCACTACAGATCGCCTTACCCCTCTGCCCGAAGGTTTTTTCCATTGGGAGTTCCTTCTCGACTCCAAACTCGGGGCAGCTCATGACATTTTCTCTCTGTTCTGTGCGACTCGAGATTTATCGTTGATGACCAAGGATTGCATCTTTTATATGATCGTAATTGCACGCCTCTCACATCTCGAGAAGGGATCCCTTTCAAAAGTATTACCGCTATGTGAGTCCGCCGTGTGCCCAACACCTATCCGCTCGTAGCTTCGTGGTCTTGAATCAGGAACCGGGACCACCAAGAGGAAATAAGATATAGGAGTCGATCCCAAGGTTAGGTCAGAACGCTGGGATATCGCTACTGCTAAGCATTTCTCGAGATCTTCTCCTGTCCCAGACCGCAGAAAATCGCGGCAGCCTGTGGCAATCATGATTCCGTCCAGGTCGTAGATATCCAGCATGAGCGCTAGGTAAGGATCATTATACGGTCGTGATCCTTGAGCACTTTTGCACCAAACCTCGACACATAAAGCATGGAGCTCAAGCTCAGCATGCTTGATGGCTCCAAGTGGATCTGCAGATGCTTGACTAACCTCTAGACGCATGATATCGGCTGTTTGTGGAGTCATGAGTTTTTCAGAAGCCCTTGGATACAAATTTTGGACTGGCCTATCTGCAGCAGCCCAAGACCACGAAGGAGCTAGGTAAGATCACGGCTTGAGTGTCCACCGTTGTTCCGCCCGAGATATACTCGGCACCAGAGCAACCCAGAGTGAATATGTTCAGCCCATAAACCAGCGCAATAAATGAACCCTGTAGCTTCATGAAATCTATGTGCTATCCCTGATATAGCCGGAAAAATATCCTGTTTCATTGTTATCTGTAGGGTTGAGTATTGCGGCACAGCTCTATACCAGTTACTCATGATCTGCTCAGTACCGCCAGAACCGAACTGAAGATAGCGCTTGAAGTTTTCATTCTCCCACTCTGTGCTCTGGGCTGCATCGATATACTGCCTTGAACTGCTTTCGCGTTCTGATAAAGTGAGACATTCCCAGAATAGCTCATTCTCGCCGAAATGCAGGACGCAAGTCGACATGAGTCTCTCCTGCAAAACCCATGCGCGCTGACTTGGTGGTGGTTGCTGGAAAATGTCTCGCCATTTAGGCTGAGATTTCCGAAGATGAAGACCGTCTTGAACTTGTGCAATTGGGTGTGATGGTCTACGACGGAGAAACCCCACACTACTGTTTCTAGCACCCAAAGCTGAGATGTTGACGAGGCAGTCTCGATAGTACGATGCCATTCTGGTGACTTCATGTGACCAATCCTCTACACTATCTTGCACAATGCAAAGTGCATCAATCCAAAGGTACTTGATATCCAGTTTTCGTGTCGTAGTAATAGTATCTCGAAAAGTTTTTGACAAAATGTTGATATCTATTCCACTAAGAAAAGAAGGTACCGTCCCTCTTGTAGTAAATAGGAAAGAAGAAGGCCCCAAACAATGACTTAATGTTGCAAAAATCTGTCGGTTCTGAGTCTGGCAGAGTGACCAATCGAAGATCATTTACATCTAAGACTCGGGTTGGAAAGACTTTGCCGTGTTCATGGTGGCTGCAAACCGAGTGATTCGAGTCGCAGTTGGAGAGCCATGTTTTGATCAAACTCCAGGATGCTTCAGAGTCAGTATGTGGTGCGATGCAGCGATAATTAGTGCGTGGCAAATCTACTCGTAAATCATCCGCTACCTGGGTTAGATTAGCTTGTAGGCGCTAATCCTGACGCATAGATACTCACTTAAGGTAGAAAAGAGCTCGAAATTCAGTGTTGTTGATCCGTAATCGATCACTGAGACTACTTGAGAAGAGCAGTGAAGCAGAAGTCGCTGTGACATATTCTGTTCTCTAGACTGCGACGTGATCTCTGCATATAAGAACTGGCATAGTGGACAGCCCCTGGCTGCAGAAATTTTTAGGTCGAGATACAAGTAATGCTCAACTGTTTTTGGTTCTGAAACTTGAGCTACCTGTTTACATAATTTACATCGTGGGTCGGCTCGCCATGGTGTGAAAAGTTGTAAAGGTTGAGATTGAGGCGGGATGAGGTCTTGGATCCCAGCAGCTTCTGGCATCTCCACAGCGTTACTCTTGGTGTAACTCAATTGAAATCCCTGTTTGTATTAGAAACACTACTACCATTTAAGATAAGCTAGGGTAAATGCCTATTATCGGTCGGGCTGTAGGGGAAGTTGTAGAGCGTTCAGTCAACCCCGTGCCCTAGAATTTCTTCTCCGGATTTACAGCGTCTACGTATCTATAAAACAGATATCGTAGCCATGCGATCGTTGTTTAATGGAATAGTTGGGTTTTGAAGTCCTGGATTGCATCTAAGGCTCTGCTTAATTTACGTAATAGAAGTTTGAGAAGCACATTGATGATACCGATAGGACACGTGATGAAAGAGCCTTCTGAGAGGTAAAACCTGGAACGCTGGGAGAGAATGTAACTTAACTCGACCGACTTGTATTAGGTCGATTTCGGACGAAAAGATTGATAAGCTTTAGGTTATAATATCGCTTCTTTGAAAGCTTTTGAGACATTATGGCTTGTCTTTGACATGTTGATCTTGCATGATGGGAGGTTCAATGCTGGAATAGATAAACCAACTGTGTTGGGAGAAGATCCTATGCGGAATCCGAAGCTTTCTGTGACTCTTAGTGCCTAGTAGCATCCGGAGTATTTACAGAATCAAACATACAAGAGAGATCCTATCTTCGCGCAGCAGGATCCGGATCACTTGACGAATCTCAGACCCGAAAGCGAAGGAGCGGCGATGTTTATCAAAAGAGGAATGAAATGGTAGACGATCTTTGTAGATTTAAATCTCTTGACAGTGTGTACGGCGTTCGATTGCTTTTGTTGTTTTCTTGAACTGGAATTGGGACGTCAAGAGAAAGGGCTCAGTGACAACTGGGAAGCAAGCGAGTCATGGCTCTCACGTGAGCTCGACTTTCTTCTTCACAACTCTTGTACGCCAGCATCCATATATCAATAGTCTATGCTAAATGCAGTCTTTGACCAGAAATGTTATGGAGTAGCCTTCTCTCCATCTCATTTGATTGATTTGATCGAGCGCTGAGATGGCACGTGATGCGTTGATCCTTAGGCTCAGAGTTTCCTTCTTCACGAGATCAGCAAGCCACTACCGGGATCGAAGAGAACTCGGCCAGCCATCTCGTCATCCCGTAGCGGTGATAGATCAAAGCCCGAGAAGCCTCTTGTGTGGGATGAAGACACCTTCCTCTTCGTCTCTCCCTCTCGCCAAATCCGACCGGACCTTCTTGAGCCCCTGAGAAGCTCGAGATTGATCGTCTCAGGATCAACAACTCCCGGCGCAGGTTGTTGATATCCCGACTTCACGATGAAGATTGTTACATGCCTCCTGCCCCTAAGAGGCTGCGCAGCCGGCAGCGAATCCTTCTCTCCTTTCGGAGCCTTTTCATCCCATTCGCTCCGCCTGCCCAAATTACAGTTACCTCTCTCCCACTCAGGCTAAAGAGACAGGACAGCACAACCCTAATTGTCACCATCAATCCTGGAATTGGCATTCTAACGACGCAAATGGCCAATCTATCATCTGCCAAACCGGCCCTGGAATAGACAAAGCGATGGTTTAGGCTCCGGGTGGTGAGCTTGCAAAGTCGCATACCATTCGGCCTTCCACTTACGATGGCCAACGCATGCGAGAGGATGATTGACGATCGCTAGGCTAAATGGCGCAAGTCTCAATGCTCGATTACTCCGGTAGGAAGTCCGGTGAGAATGCCTTCGTGCATCCTTGCGGCCCTGTAGTCCCGAGGAAGCCTATGGGGGTGAAGCTTATCTTACTGCTCGTCTGTACTGCGCCGTCCTTACGCGGGTGGAACCCTGAACTCATCCTCCGAAATTACTCTAGATCTGCGAAGGATTCCTGGGGAATTGACCCAAGTATTAATATGCCATCGTGTCCACTCCCCACACATTCCCGAGTCGTGATCTTGGTGTTTGGACGACTGGAATGTTGTTGCGCATGCCGACTCGTCTCAACTGTTGCGTTTCGAATTTACGCATCTCACGGTCCGGATTCCCGGGTATTTTGCACTCGCATGATCAGACGGCAAGAAGCACGGTGTTGAAGGAATAGCAGTGGCCAAGATGGGGGATTTCATTCCACAAGACGAATACTTCGAGTGGGAGGATATTATGCAAAGTAGGAGCTACGACAGCACGATCTTTGCAGACCATACGAGCTATCTGTCCTTGTCGTCGCAATACCGAACAAACTCTTCAGAGATGCAAGCTACTCCCGAGATCAAAGGGTTTCAATGGAACAGATGCGATTACGAAGGAGGAGAAAAGGAAGATTCTCACAAATCCGGAGTCACCGTATCACAATCTGCCGTTTCATGGGACGAGACAACCCTAGAGGAGAAGACTGCGAACACGATGGAGATACCTACCTTTGAAGAGATGGAGTATGACACTGAAGAACAGAACTCTTCAAGATATCAGCTGCAAGCATTGGCGGATGAAATCAAGGACGATATCGAAGTAATGGAACAACCATCAAGAAATGTCGACTACCTATCGCACAAATGGCAGGAGAGGGACATTTGGTCCACTCGGAAATATCTCAGGTCGGCAATGCAGGAACACGAAAACATAGAGCGGTGGGAAAACGCTTTCTGGAGATCGTCGGCCATGTTGCGACTTCGCCTGCCGCCTGTCTGTCCTCTAAGCTTCAATTGGTAGGTGGTCGGCAAATCTCTTTCCTCAACCGGAAATTGCTAATGATTTTACAGGATGAGAGACCAGGATGATACCTGGCTCTATGGACCATTCAAAGAAATCCAGAAAGACGATGAAATTGATGAATCAGACGAACGGCCGATCAAGTCGATATTGAAAGACCCGTGTGTGTCGGAACTTCTTCGTAGAGGGTCAATCACGACGTGTTATCAAAGAAAACAGGTATCCTTCTCTCTGCAGTGCTCGAGGGAGCGTTCCGGCATCAGGTTTTCCGAAGAAGTTGAACAGTATCGCGTTGTCGAATTGAACGGTTCAGAATGGGACAAGGAAGATGAAGATTGTGTATGGATAGCCCCTCGAAAAAGGGCGCCAAGCCGGACGACGGTGCTGAAAGTCGCTTCCACAACCCTGCGGTCTGAACCTTCCAAGAAAGTATCCCAATCACCTCGTCCCTCACTCTTCCGAGAAGAGACTTCTCTCCGTTCCACCTCGACAGTGTCAGAATGGATGTGGCTTTCGGGGGATGACGAAGATGGTGACGACATTGACTGGATCACTGCTGCAGCGAATCGTACGTCTGCCGCTCTGAAAGCAGCTTCAGAACCACCACCCGTTTTTGAAGGGTCAGCAATCAAGGAAGCTAATTCCAGATACCTGAAGTTCAGCGGGGTCCAGTACCCTAAACCTCCATCATCCAGTAAAGAGGACGATGATATGGAAACGGAATATCTCCTTGCATGCGATCCACTGGAAACAGAATCTGCGTCGCCCGATCAATCGGATTATCAGAGTAGTAGCAGCTCGGATGATCAGGATGAAGAGGTCGACGGTTATTTCGACAGGAGTGGACTGTTGGATCGAAAGAACATGATGCCTAAAGTCGGAGTCGTAAGAGAGGAAGATACAGCGTTGTATGAACAAATGATGGAAGAGTTCAATCTGATCCTGGGGTAGAGAGATGGGATGAGTTGGAGAGGAGGGGCGTCGAGTTCGCGACGAGAAGGAGAGTTCAACACTTCGCCGATGCCAGGCCATACGGACTGCTACGTGTCATCGATTCTTGCTGCGACTTCTATTCCAAGATCAGTGACACTCGACAATGGAGCATGTTTAGCTCAAATGGGACTCGTAGCGGCAATCCCCGCACGAGAGAAGAAGTGAATGACGTGACGAAGGGGCGATCCTGTAGGATTTCTCAACTTCAGCTGCCAAGGGCGATTTCCAGGAATATCTCTAGCTCCCAGACGTGAACTTCAACAATCTGGCCGCAGTCAAGAAGAAAATGGTCAAGAATGAGAGAATATCGTTCACGTGACATGGTCACATCACCCTTGACGGCAAACTTTTATTCACCGGCGCCTTCTACGCGTGGCTCCGCCAGGCTTGGCTAGACATAGGGCTGAGGAATGGATTGAATTAGGAGCTTTTTAGTCCATCATCCGAATGGGTGCAGGTACGAGCCTGGGCATAGCCAGTGAATCCGTTGGCGCGCTGGGTCCAGGACACTCCAGGCTGAAGACCGAAGAAAAATCGGCTCTTGGCGGGCTTGATCTGGTGATGTTCTAGGTGTTGTCATGTTAAACCTATTCTTGGCACCGAGCATACCGAGTTTTGGATTTTGATACACAAAGAATTGTACAAATTCAGATATTTTTCCCGCTTCCAGAAGTCTTGTAAACTTCAAGATGTATCTTCTAGTGCGATATGAAGTCTCATTATCTGGTCTTATCATGGCAATTTCATTTTCGATGTTCCAAAGCCAAGTGACATCTTCCTATTTCGTGGCGTTCCCAAATGATGCTTGTCTCAGCCTCAATATTGGTAACATCTCACCGTGACTGGTCTGAAGGCGCCATCAGGCTTCTGATACTTTGATCTAGACTCATGCCTAATATCTTGGAGACTCATAGCCGCCAACATGCATCTTGGTGAGCTGTTTCTTTGTGATGGTTTGGATTTGACATCTTCACCGATGCGGAGTGCCTGAAATTTTTGGTCCAGAATAGGTCCGTGTACAAACTTCTCAAGTGAAGAATATCCTGCCAGTTAAGAATATCTCGTTGAAAGCTCTCTTTACTCTCATATGGAATGGTGTATCTTCTCGGGTCCACAGCAACCCACATGTCTCATTTTCTCAACCTCCATATCCGGCTCGCCTAACGTGCACCTTTTTATATCACTTCGAGGGCTTGAACTTGGCATCCACAGCGGCGCAGTATCAGCCTCATTTTGATAGCGGCAGTGCATGTTTCTCTTACGATCATGAAATGGCTTGCCAAGAGCTTACCGAGGGTAAACTCCATCTTGGCGTAAAGATTTCTGAGACCTGATTTTCTTTCGAGACTGTCGAAATTGTTATCCATATAACTCTGCCTTCCTCCTATAGTCCTGAATGTCCCTCCTTATCATCTACTCTCTATAGATCTTAAGATGCGTTTCTCAGCTCAACTTTCCGCTGCAGCTCTCATCCCAGTGGCTCTCTCAGCAGTCATAGCACCCGAAGCCAAAAGCGTTAATTATACAAACGCCGGTCTTCCTGCAGATGTTACCGTCCCCAACTCTTTCATCCTAGTTTACAAGGATGGTGCCAGTGACGCCGACATTGCAAAGCATCATGCCCTCATTCAAGCTCAAACGGGGAAACCCCCTACGACTGTCTTCAACATTCCGGGATTCAATGGCGTTCATCTCCAAATAGAGCCCGCAGCCTTAGCTAAAGTGGCTTCGTCAGACCCAAACTCTATTGTATGCTCGGCTCCTCACTTCAATCCTCCTCACTAACATATTATAGGTCAAACACGTTGAGCTTGACAGCAAAGTAGCACTCAACCCCACCACCTCAACTAACACCACTGCTCCTCCTTCCGACAAACCCATCAATCAATATCTCGTCCAACAACCCTCCTCCATCTGGGGCCTAGGTCGAATCTCGCACCGTCTCCGCGGCTACTTCAACTACATCTATGACACCTCGGCCTGTACCAACACACGCGTCTACATCATCGACACTGGAATCCGGATCACGCACGTCGAATTTGGCGGCCGTGCTATCTGGGGCGCAAACTACGTCGCCGGCGCCCCCAACACGGATGATCACGGACATGGAACGCACTGTGCCGGCACCGCCGTGGGAGCCAACGTTGGAGTGTGCAAACGCGGCACCGTCGTAGCAGTCAAGGTCCTCAACGCCCAAGGCCAAGGCTACAACTCCGCTATCATGGCAGGCATCCAATGGGCCTACTACAACGCCCACGCTGTCGGACTCTCGAAGCGCTCCGTCCTCTCCCTCTCCCTCGGCGGCGGATATTCCCTCTCCGAGAACCAGCTCGTCACCGCCGTCGTCAACGCCGGCATCCCCGTCGTCGTGGCAGCCGGAAACTCGGGCGCGCCCGCCAACAACTACTCTCCCGCCTCCGCCCCCGGCGCCATCACCGTCGGCGCCTCCGATTTCTACGACGATCGCGCCAGCTTCTCCAACTACGGAAACCTGTTGGATGTCTTTGCGCCTGGCGTCACCATCCTCAGTGCCTTCAACACTTGCGATACCTGCTACTGGTATTATGATGGCACCAGCCAGGCCACGCCCCATGTGGCCGGCATGGTTAACTATCTCATTGCGAAGGAGGGCTGGACGAACCCCACGCAGATCAGGAATAGGATCAATGCCTTGGGTAGCATTGGAAAGATTGTCGGAGCTGGTGCGAAGAGTGTGAATCGGTTGTTGTATAATGGAGATGGGTATTAGAGGTGGGGTATGAGCGGTATGAAAACGGTGCCAGGAACATGTGTAGATGAAAGTAGAACGATGATGGCGCTGTTTGGGATATGAACTCACGGGTGTTGTTATGATTAATGATATAAATTTATTCGGTTGGGATTTTTGGACGTCTCATATTCGGATGATACCATGAACTTTCTGCCTCCAATCTTATCACACAGATTAGTTCTACTAATTGCTCTGTTCAACTATAATCCGCTGAATGTCATGCTCGCGTACCTGATGCGCTTAAGCAAATAATCATCAATTTGTGCATGAAGAATCACGCTAGGATATGTTGGGTTTGGCGTTTCATCGGTGGATGGCAGTCAACAGCACAACCAAAAACCCTGAACCTTTATCGAAACTATATGAAAAGACATAAATACACACACTTGTTTATGTAGGTTTCAAGTATTGACTTAATATTTTGCTCCGTCGCTATCATCTGAATATTGCGAGCACCTACAACGGAATCAGGTGGCCTGATTCCATCGACCATGGTCTGCTCTCGGACTGTGGAAAACCTCACCGCTGTTGCCGTAACAGTCATAATTTATTCGTGCTTATTTATATCTAGTGCGCTTCAAGGGCCGGATTCGTCTGATCTTCAATTTCAATTCTAGAAGATCGTGTACCAGCCAGCTCAATGAGCCATTCAAACCCCCACTCATGCCAGCACTGCGAGAGAATCATCCTCTCGCGTCCGGAGGATATTAACCCCTACAGGAAAGCCCGGAGCCAAGCCAAAACCTGCTTCTTTTAAGAGCACTACGAAAATTAAAAGGCGGCGAGGATCCCATCCTCAGGAGCTTGGAGAAGACATTCTTTCTCGGGGTTGATTGGGGGGACCTGGACCGTTTTGTTTCGGACGGATGTTTATTCTTCGCATTTATCTCGAGTGGATTGCAGGTAGATGTGCAACACGCATTGATGAGGAAGAAGCGGAAACACAGCGTTATGCGACATGATGGTAGTTCTCGTGGTGATCTTGGTGCAACCCAACGACTTCTCTACTTGGTTGGGATTACGCTCGAGAATGATACAGTTGAGATTAGTAGATATGCCAAAGATACTCCTAAGGTTCTTCATAATTGCGTTTTTGAGATTTCAACCGATGACGGTCAGTTGTCTTTTTTCCCTCAAACATCGGCTTGTGGCCCCTATAAAAATTGAAATACAAAAGACATGGATGAATTTTGAGTTAGCTTCACTCTTCTGTTATTTCAAATCTTAGGTCACGCCAAATTCTTACCAAAAATATAGGGCCTATAATCGAAAAATCTAAACTAATTACAAGCACGAACACATCTTCGCAGCAGTCGTCCTCCCAGGCGCGTAGTTGGCTCGAAAACTGTATCCAAAATCACCCTCAATGTGTGCACAGGGGACGCAAATTCACTCCTACCAGATTAATCAAAATTTGGACCCATGAGGACAGACGGTCGATTCAATTACAAGAGTCAGGAGGGAAAGATTTGACGTACGCTGCGCTATCCTACTGTTGGGGAGGAGAGCAAGAAGTTCAGACAACGAAGCACTCATTATCTCGTCATCAAGTTCGAATCAACTTTCAAGACTTACCACGTACTATCCAGGATGCAGTTGTAACAACAGAGGATCTTGGCATCCAGTATCTTTGGGTCGATGCTCTCTGCATTATCCAGGATGACGAAGAGGACAAAGCACATGAGATAGAGCTCATGGGACAAGTTTACAAGAACGCAAAAGTCACTATTTTAGCCTCAAGAGCTCAAAAGGTTCACGATGGGTTTCTACAGGAAACGTCGCAAATTGGGTCTTCAAGCTGCAATATCGCAACCTTACAGGCCAAGTCAGCCCTTTAGTCATCTCTCCGAGATTTATACGAACCCCAGTCCACTATCTTTCCAAGAGAGCTTGGGCTTATCAAGAGCGTCTATTTTCTTATCGAAAGCTAGAATACAGCCCAACTTGTGTGCACTGGACCAGTCAGTCACAGCACGACTGTGATAGACAAGGGGGCAAGTGCTCGTCCGTCGAACGAAAAAGGGCCTCAAGATATTTCGTGGACTACCGGATCGTAATGGAATTATTGCTATGGGCACGGGTATAGAGATGTGGCATGAGCACGTCGAAACATTCTCGCAAAAATCTCTCACCATGGCCAGCGACCGCCTTCCAACCATTGGAGGAATCGCCAGTCGGTTTGTTTTGTGTTTAGGAAATGAGTATCTTGCTAGAATATGGCGGTCCTCTCTACCAAGCGGGCTTCTCTGGCTCATTGATACACATAAGGGAGCACCATTCTCTTATCAGCCACGTTCTCTCACATATCTAGCTCCATCATGGTCTTGGGCATCTAACATACAGACAATAATAATCGCGTGTATGTTGGTGAAGGAGTACCCAAAGTAGACGTCATCAAAGTCGATATGGGACACCTAGCAAAAGGATCTTATTATAGCAGCGTCACCCACGGACATATAACACTACGAGGATTCATCAAAGCGGTGTACTGGAAACTACCTAAGGGAACGGAGGCTTGGGACCAAGGCACAATTACTAGGATACCTCCATATTCCGGCGGAGAGAAACTTTCCATCACGACCATGAGAGATGCAGCCGAAACAGACCTGCTGGCAGAAGGTATGGACCAAATCTGTGTCTACCTGTTGGTTCTCGTTGCAAATGACAATCTTACTAATGTGAAGGGTTTGATTCTGCACAAACTTGTTGATCACACTTATTCGCGGCTAGGCGTTTTTGATATTCCATCTTGTCGGCAGGATCGAGATATGTACCCACTTATGGCAGGCGGATTTTTGGAAGGCATCCCAGAGGAAGTCACAATTGTGTAAATAGTTGAATCCTCAAAATAATGGTTAAAATAATCTTCGTGGGAAATTCAAGAGCTCAGATATACTGTCGTGATTTAGCACTTGATGGGAAGAGTGGATCCAGAATTGTTCTGAATATCGAGCAAGATTTAAAATATCAATATGTTCACTGCCGTGGAGGCCGGATTGGACATATGGAAGAAAGAAAAGAACGGCCTCCACGGCAGTGGTCCCCGGAGGGCCAGCGGAGCGTCATCTCTTAGTACAGCATGCGCATAGTGATGGTCTATAGTAAACCATGAGAATTTTATTGTATTGTTCCATATAGTATTACAAGAGACGCGCATTCGATCAGAATTACTAAGTCGATCCCAGCCGCGCCTCATATACTATGGACGAGTTGGGAAGGAGCAGTGGGTGTGTGAATAAAGGAGGGTTTCACGTCAGATTCTCTCTTGAGGAATCATCGTCACTTTACCCACCCATCAAGATCACTTCTTTTTCTTACGCTGGGCTCAAGTTATGGCGAAAGCGTGCTTCCATTCCTGCGGTTAGCATTTGATATCTTCGGCACCTCTTTCAGCCAATAATTGTTCACGAGTCGTCATGCGCCACAGTCGAAGATTATTGCTGCTCACGATGCCGCTAATATATCCGGCAATTCATTTAAATATATATTGCGGCGGAGATGCTAGCGAGGTGCACAGCCCTCATCGTAATCTGATGTTCACCAACGAGATGTGATATTCCGACTGCATTAAAGAGGTCTTACCTGCGCGTGAAGAAGTATTGACAAAATCTGTGTTCTTAACTATCGCCATCGAAGAGCTTGATATTAACAGAAAGGCCGACTCTCGATGGCGGACGCGACAACCCAGTCGATTGAGGATATCAGTGCGCACAGATTTGTAGTACTGGACTCTGATTCTCTTTCTGCATCGGAGTTAAGGGATAGCTCATGTCAGCTTGCAAGTCATCGTTGTCCTCATTTGAGGGTAGGAGATTTGAAACCTGAAATACTAGACGGTCATCCTACTAACCTTCTCGCCACACCCTCCTCAGCTACTACACTCGAAGTTCAATGTCCGATACAAGACGTAAAGTTCTGTCAGAACTGCACTCAGAGCAAAGAGAGCCAAAATGACACCAAACAATCAGCCTTGAGAACAGTTCCCACTTGTAAATCGCCTACGCAGCCCGAAAAACTCCCCATACTCCCACAATGGCCCAGTTCGTCGATGATATTAGGATCATCGCAGAGCAAGGTCATAGATATCTCTAGCCACATAATTTTCTCCTTGGTCGCCATTATGTTGCCGGGTCAGTATGCCCCGCCCTCGGTAAAGAGCTATTTATTGACTTGTCCACTTTAGTTTTTGCAATCTTTGCAGCATATGTTCATAACACATACACTAGCCGGATGACGAGATACTCAGTCAATAAACCAATTCTCTTGATCAATGTTTCCCAGTCACATGGAATCGATCAAGATGTACTCATCACTTCTGATGGATCGTTCAATCACCTTCCTTGTGCGCCAAATGAATTGAATCACAAGCTTTCGCAGGCTGCGAAATTAGGGCCAACTATATTGCCCATCGCTTTTGCAGTCATCGTTGGGAAGTTTCTCGGACTACTCTCGCGATGGATAGCGGAGAATGGGGCTAGGCTACAGGTATTTTTGACTTACTTGTCTTTTCACGGTTGTCTTCGCTAATTAATTTTGCAAAACTTTAAAAATACTCATCAGCAGTCGATCCTTATTCAGCACAGTATCGCCAACCCTTCAACTGCGATCCCTTGATTTCTTGAGTGGCCTTCTCATCTTTCTTTGGTGCTTATCTCGATTAGCTGGCCAAGCTTCTTCAAGGATTCTAGAGACGAAGCAAATCACAAATGGGCAATTCAGCTCCCCTTGGACAGTATCTGATGTAGCAGGGCCAGCCCAAGATCAATTCTTATTTTTTAGTCAAGTCAATCAAATGAATCCATCCTAGATTGAATATAACTTTCTCGCGGATGTGTACAATGGTGCCAGCTGGAATGGCAAGGTCATGTCTAAAGACTTGCTGTCTATTAGTCCTGCTATAGGTCTTATGTTGCCGCTTGTTGGCTCAAATCTTACTGGCATCGCAGAAGGAGGCACAGCCGCCGTCAATTTCTCGAGTTTTCAACATCTCGTGGCTGCTTGCGGCGTTAGCTCAAAGTTCAATCGATTTGTTGCGATTTGTAATGGAACGCTGACATACCCAGTCACATCATTTGAGTTTACTTGTCCGTCAAAATCTGTTGAAAATGTTGACGAATCGTGGACTCCTAAGCTCGGACCCAGTACTCTATATTCTAATGTTAGTGCTATATTATCAATAGCCAAGTCAGGCTCAGGTTTCTATCTAGACACTAGTTCCAAGTTTAATAGCACTCAACAAACTTACCAGAGAATCGGTTTTGGCTCTTTTATGAACTCACAGCTCACTATCTGGGACTGCTTTGTCAATTATGAGACCCGGGATTTGACATTCTTATGTGGTCCTTCATCGGATACTGGAGTAGGTGACTATGGGAACAAAAACAATGTCTGTAAATTTGAATCAATTGGAGACCCTAGGCGATCTGCTTTAACACCATTAAGCAATGATGAGATTGCTTTGAAGATGTTTCTCCTGTGGCAGAAGATTGATAGGGCTTCAGAGGGGTCCTCATCCATGGGCGAAATGTTCCTTGCAAATGGTTCTCTCGATGTCGACCCGTGGCTAGTAGATTTATCAAGACTTGATAATATCACTTTTACAACTCGATTCACTGCTCTTTTCAACACTTTCTGGGCAGATGTGACGCTTGCAGATGATAGCGCAAGTATGTGGATGAATTCAACCTCAGCGACAAAGCTTACGCTGCTGCCATTCACAATAATCCAATGTAATTGGATTTGGTTCAGCATCATGGCTTTCACTGCTATCCTTCTCCTCGTCTGTTCAATCTCGAGCGTATGGCTTCGATATAAGATCAACACACCTGATACCATGGGGTATGTCTCGTCTATGATGATCGAAAATCGTTACGCGACAGTACCTGGAGTGGAAGCCGGCTCTGGCAGCGGTCTTGATGGCTAGAGAGAACGAAACTTATGGGAAATGTTCGAGTCAGGATTGGTGATGTGCAATACGATGAAGAACTTGGCAAGGTTGCGTTTGCGGTTGAGGGTAGGGCTGTAGCCGCATGTGAGAAGGGCAGGAAAGTCGTTTGATTGAGGTTAGAGGACCGTTATGATTGGGCAGCCTCGGCAAGTCCTTTACTTCTCAACATCCATCGAATTTTTGCAAGTCTTGAAAATGAATTCTCAATTGTGTAAACAGACGAATCATCAATAGATGAATATCTTCGTTTGAAATTGAATCGTTATTAGCAAACTGTCGTCACCCAACTTTTGTATAGGAAAAGTAGACCAGTGACTCTGGTGTGGAGCACAGATCCTTTTTCATTAATAATAGGCTCCGATCATCTCTTCAATTACTACTTGTGGCAGCTGGTAATGCTTGTGAAACAAACACTACCAATACAGCAGCACAAGCGGCCGTAGCTAAAATGATATCCGTCCTTCTCCCATCAGTCATTAACGCCAAACATGCAGCAAATATAGTCGTGAACAACGCCATCAACCCCAATCTCGTATTTTGATCCTTGACCACATATAATATTACAATTGCTCCATCAATCACGAGTGATGCACCTATCACGGTAATGACCATGGCCATCCGTGATATATATTCGGATGAATAGTATTTCACTTCTCCTGAGCTTGCATTTCTAGAGCCCTACGTTGGTAAGCAAGTATTCGTGCTTTCAAATGGCAATTCATGAGGATAATCACGGGTAAAAATCGCCCTCCAAGACTCTGGAGTGATCGGGTCAAGATATCTTGTTCCGGCGAGGGATCAAGTGCAACAAATTCATTTTCTTGTTTTAGGATATCGTTGCTATACCCCACAAATGGTCGCTCTTTCTCAACCCAGTTCTTAAATACTCGAAACACTCGCGGGTCCGGTTTAGCTAATTTCAGAACTTGGCTTTGGACTAAGAGCGCTTCATCTAATCACGTATCAATCATCTATACCCAAACCTTGTGCAAATACGTATCTGTAACTCACGGTATTCTTTCATCTTGACTTGTATCTCCTGTATGACTTCCATACGTTCCGCTTCCCGGGGATGGTCCTTTGCTCTTGCGGAGAATGTCTCCCAGCATTTCGCCGATAGAAGTATTTCATTACTCAGTTGCTTCGAGTCATCTTCATCGAATTCCTTCAGCCTATTCTCTAGCTCTGTAAGATGACTCTGCAAATATAACAAGTTTCGAGAACTTAGGGTTTGGAAGTTCCTGTACAGCGACAGCTCTGAGTCAGACGCAATGAATTGGGAAAAAGTTGCATAGTTTGAAAATTGCTGGGGCGGTGTAGACATTGTCGGAACTCCCAACAGAGAACACGAGAATGAGGCTATCCAAGACGTTATTACATGTCAGGATGCCTGTTTGAGAGGTTCAATTTTCTTAATATTGGGGCTTAGCGAGGCTTACATGGGTATGGCTGGCCGGTTGCCCCACCTTCGACATAGCCTCGCTGTCCCAAGCCAAAGCCTTCTTCAAGCTAGAGAGGATCTTGCTTCCAACTTCGCCTCTTCTGGGCTTTGCATACTATCAAGATTATCGAAGTATTTTGACGTCTACTTAGCAATGGTGAGCCATCTTCCACCTGATCCATACGTAATCCTTGGGGTCAGCAGAGATGCAAAGCTGGATGAAATCCGATCAGCACATCGCAAGTTGATCCTCAAATGCCACCCTGATAAGGTACAAGATCCAAGCTTGAAAGTGATTAAACAGGATGAATTCCAAAAAGTTCAGCAGGCGTATGAAGTACTCTCTGATGAGGAAAAAAGAGAACAATATGACTCCCAAGTAAGATTGTTTGAGATGAAAAAGGCAATGGAGAAGACTAGATGTGGGTACCTGCAATAGAGCAAGAATAACGTTGAACATCTGCTTAAGATTCTATTAGCCAAAGCTCCTCCTCGTACTCCAAGACGCCCGTCTTCCTCACGGAACCCGATCCCGCTTACCACAAAGAAACAGTCCCAGGGGATAAGAGTTGCAAAGGGTTACCTTAATGGTCTTGAGACATATGCAATACCAGATACTGGGGCAGAATTCAATTTTATGGCAGCGGAGTTTGCGGAAAATGGAGGACTCTCCGTGGCTAATAGAGACCCAACCATGTGTCGAGAGCTCCGTATGGCGAATGGGAAACATATCAAAACAATTGGTGTTGTAGAGGTACTATGGCGCTTTGTTGTGGATCCTTCCCAGGAGTGGAAACTTACCTTCCATGTCCTTGCTGATTTCGTCTACGACCTCATTCTTGGCAGCCATTTTCTCTTTGCGACCCAGACAATGTCTCACCACAAAGAGCGCCTTAGTACGATTCCACGCGCCTTGAATTCCCTCTCTGTTCTCCGTGTGAATGTACTTGGATCTGCAAGTCGACAAGTCAGTGGATCCTTGCAAAATGAGCGAGTAAATGCACTACCAGACTCAGGATCAGAACCGAGTTTACTCTCATATGAATATGTGAAGAGACGAGGATGGTTGTTGGACATGGATTTGGAAGACCAGAATCTGTTGCAATTCGCAGATGGAAGTGTAGAGATGACAGAAGGGTCACTTCCTGCTACATGGGTGTTCCTTGCCGAGCCTGGCAGCAAAAAGAAATGGGCGAGCTGGAAGGTTGAATTTCATGTTCTTCGTGGATGTTCACACGACGTCATTTTAGGACAAGATGTTCTTGATAGGACAGATACCTTCCTTGAACACGCCGACGCTTTCCTTGATGTGGATTCGGAGAATGAGGCTTCGGGACTGAATCTCGTAATCTGGTTACCAAGGAAGAAGAAGAGAGCAGAAATCCCTTCCAACGATCAGTCATCGAATGAACAGAGTTCTCCCACAAGATTTAACGCTGATCTTTATACCGAACTCCAAAGACGTGCAGAAGTGGATCGTAAGCTGAACAGAATGTCACTGGGAACCGAAAGAGACGGTGCCTTGGAAGCTGAAGAACAGTATCGACGAGCTTATGATACTTATAACAACCAACAAACGCAAACCTCAGATACCAGCTCAAATACCAGCTCACCTACAAGCACAAGGGGGAGTGATCTTAGACCAACTCCAATTCGTCATGTCCAAACCGAAACAGAAAGAGAGTATCAATTCAACATTGAAGATTTAAGACGCCCACGCAACCTAACACGGGGATTTAAGTCGTCTCCATTCTCAAGAGATGCCTCAACAAGCTGACCTGAGTGACTGGTAGCAAAAATTCTGCCCCTCAGCAGCCTAACTCTCTCTGCCAACTCCATTCGGCAGCTGATGGCGGTGACAGCCTATTCCTCGATCATATATGGCAGGGTGCTAATTGAACCTAAACTCTATGCTCGTGACCTTCTTCAAGACTGCGAGAATTCAGAGCTTAGGATAAAACTCTGGCATGGAAATGCAAGTGGCGAAGAACAGAGTTCATACGCCATGTTTTTATATAAAGTGTAGGACTTGTATGGATTGAATTTCCGACCAAAAACAAAGAAGAGACGAAAAAAGACAAATCCATCCGAGCATTTCTTTTGATGATCCCTCCTCTATAACCACAAAAGTCGTATCTGTAGGATTACCAATTCATCAAACGAAACTGACCCAATTCCTCAAGCAATAATTTGAATAGTTCTTCCTCGGCTAGTAAGGTACAAAACAGATATAAGAGAGGGCTCTCATATTTGACGAGACCTTCACCTCACCTTCTTCAACTGCATTCTCAACCACTCGGTCCAGCACCCCGCCAAATCGTCATCTTCCTCCCAATCTCAATCTCGGCAATCTGACAGATATCACCCGTCCACACCATGCCATCATTCACCTCGCCGCGATCAAAGAACAGCGTGGAATAAACCGTGCACCCGTAATACCCGATAAACAACCCGTCGACGCCGGTTTCAGGAGCCCAGCACAACCTCGCCCCCGCACTGCGTTCTTGCAGCATGCTCTCGCCGTCAATCTCTGCGCCGGGCCACGTATAGCCGATGACGGCGTGCTGGAGCCATTCCCGGATCCAGAGCTCGAACTCAGTGGGAAGAGTGCACTGTGTATCTGGAGCGCCGTCGGAGATGTATTGTTCTGAGATCTGTTCTTGCAGCGTGGAGATGTATTCTGCGCGGGAAAATGGTTCCAGGTCGGGCACGAGGTCTGGCGAGATGAGAGGAATGAGGGATAGAGAGGCAGTTCTTGTTAGAGGTGGAGGAGGTTGACCCGGGCTGGAAGGATCACGCCGTTTGAGAGAGAAGTGTTGACAAGATCTCGCCAGTAGGTGTTTGTGCTTTGAACGGCAAGGAGGCTCATAAAGTCTAGGTAGCTCAGTACCATATGCTGGAGCTCCATCGAGAGTGCGTTGAGGGACATCATGACTGCGCGATGTTGAGCAGGCTGATAACCGAAGCAGCTGTCGTCTGAATGTGAGATGTGAGGCCATGAATTGTCTTGGGCTTAGCGACTCCGAAGCCTTGCAGCTCGTCGAGCCGATTGGGGTGAGGCCCGTGACGACCCATCCCGTATCGCTTAGCTGCTCAACTACAGCATGTTGACATGGAAGCGAACTCGCCACGGTGACTGACGTCCACGGGCCGCATCCGGGAAGGAATGCTGACTACGGCTCTCGAGAACCCTGTCCCGTCGCTCACGGCAAGCAAAACACGAGGCATCGTAGGGCTGATGCTGACGCTGACCTCGAGCAGCTCCCATGGAGGCCCAGATCAAGGCCGTATGCCTTGTAAAGGTGGCAGGAAAAGCGAGCCAGTAAGACAGATTAAAGATTCTGGATTTCGGTTGCCATCGTAGTCGGACGAAAGGCGTCTGTCGGTATTGGTGCTGGGAGAAGGTCATGATTACGCTGAAACCTATCGGGAAATAAGGTTCTCCGGAATACCATAAATGAGATTATGTAGCCTGAACAGAAATAATGTAGCAGCTGGGATTTGGCGTTGAACATCCCCTGCATCTTCCCCCGCCATGGATATTTGCCGGTTGCGTGTGCAGATTGGGGCATCACCCTAGATACATGATATGTGCCGTCAACTCATCGCCATTGCTTCGTCCGGAGTGTTTACTGCACTGATATCGCATCTGGATCTGCACCGTTTTCTTCGGAGATCCCCGTAGGACTTTGCCCTCCTTTCAGAGACGTTAATCTACTCTGTGGGATGCTGCTCTGCCGTCTGCCATCCATCATTCCTTACAATGTACATTTTCCCATCTTGGATCCCCTCTGCGGGAATTCTAGCGCTGTTCAACATTCGTTCTGCATTAGCTTAGTGCCATACGCAGTCTCCATATCCGGTCAGAGTCGCATCGAGCTGCATAGTGTTGTTATCCAGCCTTACAAAGTCAGATCGGGTTGCTTCTTTAGCCGGGGTTTCTCGGGTAACTTCTATGTGATTGAAGTACTGAAGGAGGCATTCGTTGGGTAGGCGAGCTTTTGCGTATAGTAGACAGCATGAAGGAAAGACAGCCTACCACGAGGGGACGACACAATCAAAGCAGAGACCTGGTTCTGAGATGGGAGAATGTGATCTGAGTATAGAATTAATATTCGATTTAGATATTGCCCGTTTCCCAAGTGTATACGCTAAATATCAGATGAAACGCCGTTCCCTTTTCCCAATATAATCACGAGGAGATAATACTCCGATTAATTCCCACTAATTTTCAACTCCTTCCTTCTGCTTCGCCGTATCACCAGTTTGTCCCGCCTCTCCACCTGAAGCCGTGCTGGGTCGTTGAGAGGGTGGCGGACTTGGACCGTAGATGCTCAGATAGGGAGGTAGGGTTTTGATTTCTGATGCTGTGCTGTTGAGTATCGAGTTGACGTTCGGGAGAGTTTGGGGTTTGGTCTGAGGCTGAAGTTGAGGCAGATAAGGGGGTGGAGGTGGTGGAAGAGGTTTGCTGGGCAAGTGAAGAGGCGAGAATTTGAATGTTTGATTAGTTGGTGTGTGAGGAGGTGGTGGAGGCCTAGCCGAATCCAGAGCTGCTTTCGGTGACCGACGTTCCGACTGCTGTGAATTATTCGTTGTCGGTGATGGATTTGGTATTTCCTGAGACATTGATAATGCAGCTCGAGCGAGTTGTTCGGGAAATGATGGATCTTCTGGTTCTGGCGCAGAAGTTGGACGCGCTGATTGCTGAGGTTCTTGATGAATCGTCTTGAATGGATTGAGATGAAACCGGGAGATTTGTGAGACCTGTTCTGGTAGAGAATTGCTTTGATCTGGGATGGCAGCAGGAGAACTGGATGAGGGAAGCACAGAACGAATTGTTTTATACGAATCAGCAGGAGGTGCCTGTTCTTGGTAATTGGAAGCGGCGGGGAGCTGTTCGGGTGGATTGTTGGTCTGCTCGGACGCTAAGTTGGATAACATCGGTGGGTGAGGCTTAGGATACACTGTCCTATATGGCTCAGTTGCAGCTGACGGTGGTCCCTGATACCGAGGCAATTGTCCAAACTGATCCGGCCGGAGATGGTTACTCTGTTCTGACGCTGAGAGGGGAGATATGGACCGCCGTGTCTCGGCGTACACCGATCTGTACGAATCTCTCCGTGCTAGTGGATCGTGTCGAAAAGCATCGTTCTGTTCTGGCCCCGAGGCCGGAGATCTCGATTGCTGACTTGCAGAATACATCATGTTGTAGGATTCTCCCAAAGGTCGTTGCTGGCTGTTCTGATCGACCACCGAACCCGGCGAGGTAGACTGTTGAGTTTCGTGGTAGAGGCTTCTGTAGGAATCCCTTCGAGCGAATTGGTCGTAGTGTAAATGATCGTTCTGGTCAGGTCCCGAGGCCGGAGAAGTAGCCTGCTGAGGTTCGGAATACAATGACCTGTAGGTTGACTCGACAGGGGAAGGAACTTGTTCTTGGTATTTGGATGCTTGCCATGGTTTCTGTTGGCCCGTCTGGGGTTTCGGTGGTGGTTTGGGTATCGAAGACCTCACACCCATATTGACAAATTTGAAGTCCGTGGCACTGTTGTTAGCTTTTCGCTTTTTGTTGGCTGCAGCTGCTTGGCGCACAATCCGAGCGTTGTCTCGGTAAGTTTCCATGGTGTATCTAGCTTTGTTAAGAACATGGTGGGGGATATGATGGTCTGAATCATCGTGTCAGTGGGATTATATATTTATTATCGGGTATCAGAACCTTTGTCGAGGTGGACCAAGAGCTCGTCCAACAGATCCAAGCTGAAGGCCTTGGGAGAGTCGGGACTAGAGCTGATTTCGCGAATTGCGGCAATGAGAGCTTTGTGCGTCTCTTCGGGATGTTGTTTCATGGCGAGAACGACGGGCATGCAGGTCATGGAGCCATTATCGTTGTCCACCTTCAAACAGACACTGATGTGCAAATCGGAGGGAATCGGATCCGACATTTGGCTCTCAGGAGAACCAAGTGTCCCTTAGTCATCAAGAATTATGCAAAGGATTGGATGGGTGAGGATGTGCATGCGATCATAATTCGTGAGTTGGATGCGACGGAGGAGCGCAAGTGGACCGCTCTGTGGCCATATTCAAGTCATGTCGCCACAGAGAGGGGGAATGCCTCGATCAAGTAGGTTTTTCATTTCGGCCACCCTCTCAGCTGGCTCGCAAAAAGCAACATTCAATGAAGAGCTATTGGTGGAGTGGGCTGACGCCTCTCGAGCGGATTGTCCCCGAGCGAATTAAAGCAGCCTAGAGATTTCCTCTCTGGGAAAACGCCCAGTTGAGGATAATGCACACACAGCCCATGCAATCTGCAACTAGCCCAAAGATGTTTCTCCTGGGCCGTCCCAGTGTGTCCTTAAAATACATCCCAAGGCGAGAGTCAACATGCAGCGCAAGCGGGAGCGTCCTCGTCTTCGTCCTCGTCCACGCCGAGAGCACGACAGGAACTGTGTGATCGGAGAGAGGCCCCCTTTCAGCACCCCCTTGGGGCCAAGCATCCCGCATTGAGACAGCAGAATCTCAGCTGAGCCTGAGGGCCATGGTCGCTCAAGCTGACATGCACGGCTCGCTAGTGAGACATGAAAATGCACCCCTGACGTCTCACCCTGCGCTGGCCACTTGGTCCTCGTTCCCTCAGCCAACCCGATGTTTGACCGGCCCGAAGTCATCATCTCGAACACCCAGCACGGAGGCCATCGGTTCATTCTTCGCCGTCAGCGGTCGATCGAGAAGACGTCGTCTTGCGCAAAGGCATTCGCCAATCGCCGCCAGCCCCCGATTCGGGACCATGGCGTCGCCCCTCATGTGGCGGACTGGCTAGACACTTCCCAAAGAGTAGAATTGAAATGAAGGCTTTTTCCCAAGGCCATTCGTCGGCTACTTTTCCCCAAAACGTCTCCCGAAAATATCGATGCCCAAGACCCTCTAAAGCTTGTGATCTGATCTCAACACCTCTTTTCGATCAGTCTTCGGAGAAGAGTGACGCATATTCTTCCGTCTCTCAACCCGAAAGAGATATCTGTGTAACGGTTTCCATTCGGTCGATGTGACGCTGGAATACTCATCCCAGACAAACATGCGAAACTTATCTACCGTACCAACGGCATGATGCAAGCAGCGCGAGTTGAAAATTTCGAACGGACACAACAAATGCGATCCTGACTTTGGATTGAGAAAAGAGTAGTCGATGTTATCTGAACTTGATGCGGTTCTGGGTTTCTTTGAGGACGGATGACTTGCGGGAAATTGCGGGGATAAGCAGTAAGGATGAGCAGTGAAAAGCGGCGAGTAAAAATATATATAGCGATTTCATGCAGTAGACCCAAAATCTGTAAGAAAAACCCAAACTCAACATCATTTCTCGACATGCACAATTATCCTATCGCATCAATAATTATCTTTTCACTATCCAGACCGCTAATTCCTGCGAGTCTCACTCCTCCACTTCCTCAATGTCGCTGTCGCTGTCGCTTTCATCCTCTTCGTTCGGCTCAATCACAATTCGGAACCCTTTGCATACTTGATCCTTCTGTCGAATCTCATCCATCAACTCTTCGCATCGTGCATCCAAATCATCTAAGCCTTCTTGTAACATCTCAAGCCCATGTCCCAACACTTTCCCATTGAACTTCCATCCAATTCTAAAAACTGCAGCAAAGGCCTCGAGAATAGAACAGCAGAGCGAGATTAGAGACTCTCGATACTCGGGCTTCAGTGAAAGGGAACCGTTGGCCTGAGAGTAGAGATTTTCCTTTACTGCATAGCGCGCAATTACTGCTGTTAGTTCGAGTACATGACGATAGGACTTGATGAACAGTGGTGAATTCTCGCACTGTGGTAAGAATAAGAAAATCTAAATAATAGTCAGTTACAGACCTTGAGAGTATACGAAATATACCTTTAGAAATATCACAACGCAGCTCCATCCAAGGGCAGCAACTCCTAAACCCATCTGCTCGTTCACCGCGGTAATGATATAGATTATACTTTCAAAAACACCAGCAGCCTCTGACAACCCAGAAACGTTCGGTTTGTGGCCAAGAGAAGTAAGATTTTTCAGGTACGAGGAGACTTTTTCGGAAAGAGTAATGTTTGACATGTTTGAGAGATCCCCTAAAAATTCTTTGGGATTCTGATCCAGGATCAAAAATGTTTGGCAGCTTTGGCGAGAGGCACTAATGAGCCTTTGAAACGCCTGCCACCAGATTTGGTTGTTCTCAGCCTGACTGAGGTATCGGAAGCCAAGAAAGATACTCCACAAGTTATTGCTGGTAACAGGAAAGGCATCTTTGGAAAATGAAGTGAAGTGAGTATCTGTTGCAGTCAGAGACGCTAAAACACGTGAGGCGCCTTCATCAGACGCAAATTTAGTGTCGTTTTCAAAGTAATTGAAGCTTGGAATTGGAAGAGCTGGAAATTGCGGGCCT
The DNA here is from genome assembly GCA_003988855.1 of Arachnopeziza araneosa. Lineage (NCBI taxonomy): Eukaryota > Fungi > Ascomycota > Leotiomycetes > Helotiales > Arachnopezizaceae > Arachnopeziza > Arachnopeziza araneosa. The sequence continues at coordinate 29,448 of QYAI01000142.1, forward strand.
ATCCTTTGAGGTGGAATCTCTTCCTTGACTGCATGCTTCGGCCCGACAAAACCCCTCCCAGCTCTCCCTCTTCCATTCCCACCGCCTCGTGCCATAAAACTAGTCTCTGGTGCTCGCAAAATGATCGAATCATCGATGTGAGCCTGTGACAGGTTAGCAGCTACCAAATACAAGAAATCATCTCTTTACCTTCATGTGTTTCTCGAGACTACCATAGTCACTGTATGTCTTGCCACAGAAATCACATGTAGCACCATTATCAGGATTTAAGACGGCTTTGCCGGGTTCGTTTGAGGCTGGACCATTTGCATGGGCTAATTCTCCATACAAATTTGAAAGCGAAGTTGAACTTGTTGACTTTACGTTTGGCGAAGTAGTGAGCCTCTGAGAGAACCTTTTGAAGGTATAACCAATGAATGGCAGATGCATTTCTGGAGGCATTGAGTCAGGGGTCACTTGCTTTGATTTTTTCGTTCTTTTACGTATCAACGCCGAGTTTCTCAACCTTTTCCTCAGATTTATCTCCCTCCTCTTCTCTTTCTGTCGTTCGGCTGCCCCAATCACATCGAGAGACCGCGGATTGCAAGAAGCACACGAATGCTTATAATCACCGTCCATGATACCTTCGAGTTGGTGAGGGTAAAAACACTCAACATGTTGCCAAGTATCGCAAGTTTCACAATGGATCGTGTTTCCATCGTCATCAGTGTACTGACAAATGCATTTGATAGTATAGAGCGTTTCATCATCTGAAATGTCCAAGTAATAATACTGGTCTGCTACCAGATCTGTTTCCGAGTTGTCGAATTTGAGCGTAAGGTCACGTAAATGAAACACCAACTCCTCATAAAATTGGTGAGAAGTGTGTTTCAATTGATAAAAGTATGAGCTATTCAATTCTTCATGGTCTGCGGAATAAATGTGAAGTTTCATGACGACGCTTGCAATAAACCTTGAGCTTCTTTGTTGAAGGCTAGTTGAATCTCTACTTGTTAGAAAGATGGCCATAATTGCAAGTCAAAAGCTTACCAGAGTCTGTAAATGACTGGAGGTATGAATGGCCCCATGACTTGAAATTCGCCAAGTGTGTATTTTCAATATCTTGTCTGTCTGCTTCTAAGGAAGACCGAAAGTCATGAGCAGCCAAGTAGATTTCATTATCCTGATTCTGAATCCGTTGCTCCATCAATTTTTCTAGTGTTTGGATTGCAGTCCGAAAAGCATGCATCACGCTTTGAACAGCTTTGACGTTTCGCGCAACGGCCAGATCTTCATCTCGCATAGAGTTGGCGCTTTTGAAGCTTTCATTGGATGAGGAGGATTTCAGGCTTCGATCCCGAGTCTCAGGTACAGAGGGTGAACTGGTCGATACTCTCATGCTTCTAGCCACTGATTCACTGTTATGACTGACAGCGGCGTATTGGTGGACTTTGGAAAGTCTTTTCATTTTCGGTTGGCTAGAAACCACGTTGGGAGCAGAGAAGTGATACGGTGGAGAAGCCATGGCAACAAAGCTTTGACTTGAATTGAGGGTATTGGTAGATGATGGTACTTCCTTAGAAGCGCGGTCAACTCGGTCGCTGATTTGTTGTACTTGCGTAGCATTGTTGCTATGAATGGCATACTTGGGAATTAATCCACTAATGTTGACTGTACGTACAGCCACGTCTAAAGTCCGTATAGTTTCTGGCTGTAAGGCTCTCTCGGGCTCACGTTGGATCTTGCTGGAGCTAGATATATTCCTGCAAAATATTTAGCCTATATGTAACTTGAATACTTGTGGCTCACAAGAGAGAAAGCTGCAAGTCAACTTGCAGGCTCATGAGAATGGTTGCCAAGGTTCCTTTCATGTCCCGCAAACGTTGCAGCAACTTCTTAATCTTCCCTTCTTTGTAAACGAATTTGACTCGAAGTTTCCAATTGCTCTTGCCATTGCTGCCAAGTTTGAGTAAGATTTTGTCAATTTTAACATACAGCTCAGCACAATCCTTGATGATCTTGGCTGTCAAGAGATATATGTCGTCAGAATACCAGGACTTGCTATCTTCAAGCAAGCGTGAGAGAAGAGTGAGGGACTGTGAAAATGTCTTCAAGTCGTCTGCTAGAATCTGGATATCATCTGAAGCGGATGCAATAGCCTCACTGAGAGAGTAGAGTGTCTTCGATAGAGAAAATGCTGTCTGGGCAAGCTGAACGATGCTAGCAACGGCTCCGATTGCTGTAAGAGGATCCATGATTGCTGCTTAGCTAGCGATAGATTGTGGTCCGAAGCTGCACATAGCTCTCACTATGTATGTGTGAATTATGAGAGCAAGTGAAACAGTGGAAGGATGGGAGAGTGAAACATTGACGTCTAGAGTGGCGCAGCCTCGTAACTTGCAAGGATGAAATAGATTAGTGATGGCCTATTACCTGCGATGTAAAAGACATACTCAAGTATCTATTTAAGTATAAATATCTAATTCCTTAAAAAAGTAGCAAGAGGTCTAAAAGAGATGGAATCACAGCTCAAAGTCTCGGCCTTCGGTAAAACTATTTCCCCGAACTAGTCCTCATTCGTAGGCGGCACTTGACGGCAGAACGAAATTTATGTTAAGAGCTGCACAACCTTTGCCAATGGAGTATTAGATTCTTCTGCAATGGGGCATAAAAGGAAGCGCATCGAAGCAGAAACTTCTGCAGTGGCTCCGAATCCAAAGAAGCAGCAGAAACACGAAAAACCCTCCGCCGAATCACCACCCACATCCTCCATCAACCTCACACCTTTCGTTGACAACCCCAAGGGTGACGAACTCAAAAGAGAAGTTCGACTCTACGACCTTCTTGCCAGCGAAGATGCAGTTGAACGTCTCAGTGCCGCCAATGCCATCGTATCAGGCCTTCTGGAGGGTAGCGGGGTTGAAGAGTCGACCTTGCAGAGACATCTTGAGCGGAGACTCTTTCGCGGAATTGCCAGTGGAAGAAAAGGAGCACGATTAGGATACAGTGTTGTATTGGCTGAATTATTAGGCCAATTGTTTGGCGAGAAGGACTTATCTTCGAATAAATACACCGGGTTGACCTTCGACAAGACGTTAGGTTTCTTAATCGCGAAAACGAAGCCAGATGGCGATCTCAGTGGACAAGAATTGAAGGATCACTTTCTGGGCCTTCTCTTTGGTCTACAGAGCTTTGTGCGGGCAAAGGTCCTGTTTGGAGACAACGATCGATGGCCTGCTATATTTGATAGACTGTTGGATCTTTCCAAGAAGAAGCCATGGATCAGAGAAGAATGTGGCTGGGTTGTTGTCGAAGCCCTGGCGCAGATGAACCAGACACAAGCAGAGAATACGCTCGAGAAACTACAAGAATTTGGGTTGGCGTCGTCTCCTGAGGGCGTTGGAATCTGGCTTCAAGCTAAAAATCGATTCCCAGATATGAAATATCCCAGCAAGCCTTGGGGTCAGAATGGGAATCCCTTGGAACATCTGAAGGCTTTAGGCAAGGCTTTGAAGGAGAGTTCTATGAATGATGGAAATGAGAAGTCCGAAAAGTCGAAGGAGGTCAATCAGACCGGCAACTGGAATCCCAAGCTTCATTTTGTTTGGAATCTGGTCCTTGCACAATACGCCGCTGCTGCAAACGATGGAGTTTCCAGCATCAAGTCTGACTTTGAAAATTTCTGGAAAGTTGCAGTCGATGGTAAGTTATCGCCCTCTTATTACATCGCCATCTTATTACATCGCCCTCTTATTACATCGCCATCTTATTACATCGCCATCTTATTACATCGCCATCTTATTACGTTCACGTCTAATGACTGCTAGAAAACCTATTCTCGGCCACCGCTTCCAGGGAACGTAAATTCTGGGGCTTTCTGCTTTTCCAAAAAGTCTTGCAAGAAGCAGAGTCTTATCGTATCTTATTGCCAAGTATATTCAGTCACAACCTGATGCGATGTCTGATAAATCACATTCAAGACACGGATCGGTTTCTCAATCGCTCGGCAGACAAATCTCTAAAAATCCTCATCCAGTCTGTCGAGTCAACTCCAAACCTGCTCCCAATTTTGCTTCCCCGACTCGTTGGAGGATACGGTACTTATAATTTTGATAAAGTTACGAAAACGAAAACGGTCGAGCGACTCCTTGGCTCAGTAAATGAAAGCAATGCAAGTTCTGTCACTGAAACCTTGACAGAGCTTGCTGTATCAGTTCCTGGGTATGTATATTTTGGGTCTTCTGTTGCGACTTTTGAGTAATCTTTTCTAGAACCGATGCAGACGCTATTCGAGAAGCTGACTTGCGACGGTTGGCATTGGGCGACTATCTACTGACCATGGTTAAAAAAATCAATGTTTCAGAAGGCAACGCGGACACCAGTTGGATCGAATCATCTGCTTTACCGGCCATGACTAGATTTGCTTATGGTAAATGTGAAGAATGCCAACCTCCATTACCTGAAAAGACTCGAACGATCTTTCGAAATCGCCTCCAGTCAGCCTTCACTCATCTGCTTATTGACTTGAACTCATCCAAATATCCGTGCACTCTTTTGGAGACGGCTTCTTTCGATGCCGTTCAAATGGATACCGGTATCTCGAATTCAAAGGATAAAGCGATGACAACAATGGGAAAAATCTTGAAGAAAACGAAGAAAGCTAGCGAGGCTGAGCAAAAATCACTTCAAGGTCTAGCTTTACTCTACTCGCTGGTGATCTTTCAGCTGTACAACGGCGAATCAGAAGCCGTCGCTATTCTTGACGAATTAAAGCTCTGCTATGACACACTCATCCGACATAAGGAGACCGAAGATTCAGATATTGACGCCTCGGAGGTATTAGTAGAGCTTCTGCTATCGTTCATATCAAAGCCATCTGCACTTCTGAGAAAGGTGACACAGCTAGTGTTTGCAGCATTCATGTCGGATATCAGTGTTGGTGGTTTGAAACTTATCACGGACGTGCTGGAATCGAGCGAGACTTTGAGGGGACAGCAAGAATTGTTTGATCAAGAACCCGAACATGAAGATGAAATGGACATTGACCAAGATGATGAGCTGGACTCGGATGTCGAAGTTGTGGATATGAACGGCGAAGAAGGTACGTTCAAGAGTCATCTCGGTGGGGAAGATGACGAATCAGAAGATGCTGAAGGCGAGGAGGATTCCAGCGAACCTGAAGATGAGGAAGCCAAGAAACTGGATGATGCTCTAGCCAAAGCTCTTGGAACCCACCGCCTCGATGAAGATGCCGCAGCTGAATCGGATAGTGATGCTGACATGACCGACTCGGAGATGATGGCTCTGGACGCCAAACTTGTCGAGATTTTTCAACAACGTAAACGGACTCCCAATAAGAAGCAGGAACAGAAGGATGCGAAAGAGAACATGGTCAATTTCAAGACGCGGGTTCTGGACTTACTCGATATTTACGTCAAGCGACAAGCCTCGAATCCACTAGCGTTTGGACTGCTGCTGCCACTACTGCAGCTCATTCGAACTACCAAGACTAAGCAATTAGCCGACAAAGCGCATGGAATCATTGTTACATTCGCTAAAGCTGCAAAGAAGACGGAAGGAGAAGTAGCGACATCTGAGCAAATCAAACTGCTGAAAGCCATCCATCTCGAAGCATCCCAGGATCCATCTCACTCCTTCTCCAAAGCAGCGAGCACGGCCAGTCTCCTGGTGGCCTCGAATCTGTACCGATGGAAGAAGGACACGGTCAAGAAGATTGCGGGGGTGTACCGCGATTCCCAGGTTGCGTGGGTGGAGGGGGAGGTGAAGATGCAGGCGGCCTTTTTTATGGAGTGGGTCAACTGGTGTCAGAGTCATGCAAAGTGATGATAGCTACTTGATACCCTTCCATGAATGACAGGTGAAGATGATGCGCCTCTTGTTTCTCTTGCTGAGTTGGTCACATGGCGGTCGGATTATATAGATACTTGGTACTTGGTAAGGTTTGTACGAGACCTACCGTGACAGTTTATCAATACCTAATCCTATTGTGTTTAGTATAGTCATCCTTTCTGGTTACTGATCGAGATGCCCTTCTCTAAGCAGCAGTCACGTGCGGAACCAAGCAAGGCCGTCTCGACACCTGTATTTCAAATCATTCTTGTCGGATATGCCACTCTCGCCGTCCTTATCTCTCAGTGGGTCTTGGTGAAATCTGCCACCATCGCCATCCTCATCTCTCAATGAGTGTTATTGAAATCTGCCACCGTCGCCATCCTCATCGCTCAATGAGTGTTGTTGAAATCTGCCACCATCTTGGCCATTATCCACAATGAGCATTTTTCTCTGCATGCGTGTTACGAGCGACATGCAAATGCCTCGGCGTCGTGATTTGCGATGGTGCATTTGAGGTTCTTCTCTTCTCCTCGTTCTTCTCTTCTCCTCGTTCTTCTCTTCTCCTCGTTCCTGTAGGCGTAGAATCGTGGCCGGATCTTCCGAGATAACTGTGTCCAGGCCCTTGCCTCTCTCCATCTCTGCGGATTGGCGGATTCGGGTCTCGGCGACAAGTGCCCAAACGAGTATGCCAACCGGGTGGGAGACAGCATCCGCCTCGTCGATCCAGATCGACGGGTTTGCAGTTCTGTACTGTAATCGTTGAGCGTACCGTACGACGTTACCAAAGCAAGCTGCAGAGCCGCGGCGCGATGCTACGCGATGCTACGCGATGTATCGTTGGCCGTTCGAGTGACGTAAAGCCTCAGCAGTGGTAGTTAGTCCAGGTGCCACATCCCGCCTGAACGAGTGTAGCGTGCGGCGTTGAGACGCTGACCACCGAGCTCCTTCCTTCCTCGGCCGCACCGAGGGGATGGCCTCTTGCGGTGCACAGCAGTGCACAGCGGTGCACAGCGCTGCTGGCCCGCCACAAAGCGTCGATATCCAGCGTCGATATCCAGCGTCGCCTTCTGCTTCTAGAAGGCATGCCCCTTTGCCAACCCCCGGCCTCAGCTTTCCTGGCTCCTGGGGAAAAGCAGCTGGGCAGGCAGGTACGACCTCGTCGTGACAGGTTGGCTCCTGCCCAGCACCTGCATTGTCGATCCGTCAAAACAATGCATGCGCTTCAGCTGAGGAACATTTCCCGGGGTTAGCTCGGGTGGATTGGGCGACTGGTTAGACCCCCCATCTACTGTAGATGAAGCTTATCACTCTGGTTATGAGGAGTACTCCGTACAGTGCCTCATCCACGCCCAGGATGCGAAATCGCGAGTAATCGCCGAGATTGAATCGAATCGATGCGCACTGCATACGAGCAGACGCCCAAACTGTCTTTCGTGACAATCTCATCTTGCGACCAACTGCTTGTTTGGGCAAGTTCGCACGGCCTGCAGTCAAGGTTTTCTTGGCTGAGGGGGCGACCGGCTCGACGCCACAGGCACCCTAGAGCAGCCGGTCCCGTACGCCTAAAAGCTTGGTTGGGGGTCTGCAGCGCGGCTCTAGAATGACTGGCTGGCGGCGGCTCCCTCCCTTCTAGAAACCTTCCTTCCTCGGTCCGCTGCTTATCAGCGTATGGGACCTGGTCGCCCCTCCTCGGCCGCTTACTGGTCCTGTCCGAGGCACAACCACATTAGGAAGGAGACAGCCATATTAATCCATTCTTCCAGACGGGCAGTCACGCGTGATTGGGTCGCTCCTGTTGTTTCAATCTCGATTCGTCCATCCTGATTACTCCCCCGTTGATCGGGCCTTCGCCTTGCCAAGTACAAATGCATCACTGTCCACCAGCCTTGGCCAGCGATACCAGCACAGGATTCTCTTCGTTCCCTCTTTCTCTTCGTTCCCTCTTTCTCCCTTGGTAATTGAGCATCACAATGGCTCTCAATGTCAGCGCAATGGCCGATGGCGGCGTGGACCCTCGCTTGAGTATGTATAACTTCCATGGCGAGAGACGTGAAGCAGAGACTGACGTTAGCCAGGCATGAGTGAGGGTGTCGTTCCCATGCCGCTCGAGACGCGCCAGAAACTCCATGATCCCAATATCCTGCTGGAGGAGTACTACTACTACGCCAAGATCCAGCGCGATCTCGAGAAGAGAGGACTGGGTCCCGCCGAGCGTGAGGCCTACTACAACGGTGGCAACTCGGGCTCCCTCAGCGAGTCTGATGTACCCGCCATCATGGGCGACGAGAAGAATGAAAAGGGCACGACCCTCAAGTCTGCCATTCCTGCTCCGGGTTCAGTTGTGACGCCTGCTGAGTGGGAGACGGCTTCCCGCGCTGCCCGCAACGCTTCCTGGGGTGCCATGTAAGTCAAGTCAAGACCTCCAGGTGCACTTCCATCCGCTGACGTCCCAGTGTCTATCTCATCACCACCGATATCCTGGGTCCCATGAACGCGCCGTATGCCATTGCCCAGTTTGGCTACGTCGGCGGAACGCTCGTGTATACCTGCATGGGCGTCATGGCTTTCTATGCCGGATGGATGATCTGGCGCATGTTCCTCAAGCTCGACTCGGATCGGTACCCCATGCGAACCTTTGGTGATATGGGATTCCGTATCTTTGGCACCACGACGCGTCACGGCATGAACATCTTGCAATCCATCCAGCTGCTCTTCAACGTCGGTGTCATCATCCTCGGAAACGGCATGGGTCTGGCCCAGATGTCCAAGTTCAAGCTCTGCTTTGCTGTCTGCTGTATCGTCTGGCCCATTGCCGGTTTCATCCTGGGCCAGATCCGGACCCTCCAGAAGTTCGGTTTCGTGGCCAACTTTGCCATCTGGCTGAACGTGCTCGTCATCTTCATCACCATGGGCGTCGCCGCACATTCGGCACCCAACTACATCGCGAGCGGACTGCCCATCGGCCCCATCGAACACACCGTCTGGGTTCCTACCGCGACCACCTTTGACGGACAGCTCAACGCCGCCATGCAGATCGTGTATGCGTACGGTGGTGCCATGCTCTACTGCGAGTTCATGTCCGAGATGCGACGCCCACTTGATTTCATCAAGGCCCAGTTCGTTGCGGAAATCTTCATCTACGTCTGCTACCTGATCTTCGGTCTGGTCATGTACTCTCAGCAAGGCCAGTACGTGTACAACCCCGCCAATCAAGGTCTCTCTCCCTACTCGTGGCAGACGGTCACCAATGCCTTGAGTCTGGTCTCCGCGCTCATCGCCGGCGCTCTCTATGGCAACATTGGTATCAAGGTCATCTACCAAAACATCATCCAGGATATCTTTGGCGGTCCCGCCCTCACCACCAAGAAGGGAAAGTTTCTCTGGATTGGTCTCGTGCCCATCTACTGGTCCCTCGCCTACATCATCGCCGCCGCCGTTCCTCAGTTCACCAACATCAGCTCCATGGTCGCCGCCGTCTGCATTCTTCAATTCACCTACACCTTCCCTGCCATCCTCTACTGGGGTCTTCTGGTGCAAGAAGATGCCATGCTACCCGAGGAGGCCTTCAACCCCGCCACCGGCGCCGTCAACCGTGTGGACAGCTGGAGATCGGCCTCCCGATGGAAGCGAGGTCTCTTCAGCCGACACTGGTATCACAAGATCTTCATCTTCTTGTTCTTCTTGGCTAGTTTGGCGACGGCCTGTCTGGGCATGTACGCATCCGGGACGTCGATCGCTGCCGACTTTAAGACTGGACATGATACCAGCTTCAGCTGCCACGCTCCCAACGACAATCCTTAGGGGTATTTTGAGAGGTTGTGATTTGGTGATGTCAAGGATCCGTTAGATTCCTCTTCTATAGTTAATAGATCTCTTCAATTCTACTGTAAATTTCGATTCGCTCTGGAATGTATCTGGTAGGCGCTTTATTTCTTCTGTCAGCTGTGCTCAGGTAACATTTTGAAACTTCATACTATACTTTTACTTTGCAGAATGTTGTCTTGATTTTATAGAGCTTGATTTGATTAGGTACTTTTGTATTCTTTATATAAAGAAGGATCTTTAAAACTACCTCTTAGTTTCTAAACTTTTACTTTAGTACTTGACTTGGTCTCTTGATTAGATTTGTCTATTAACCTCTTGACGTGGAGATTTCCGACCTGCTCGTGGAGTGTACTCGTCAAGTGCATCTCTCGAGTAGTATCTGTCAGGTGCCGTCTTGATCTCTTCTTCCGTAAGCCGTGCTCCGGTGACATTTTAGAACCCGAAAATGCCAGCCCTCCTGCGCTCTCTCTTGCCGTGTTAATCTTGCAGCGCATGGCTTGGTAGAGCCTGTGGTCTTGCCCTGCTTTACTCTCGACGCAACGGGGGTGTCTCCACAATGGTAACCAGGTTCCCAGGCTGCTACTGCGACATTCAAGCTACTCGGTCTCTTAGGGTAGATCTCTCTCTGCTCAGCTGTTTTGACTGCTGGGTTTTTTCGAGCCGCTTTCTACAAGGGTCCTTGTCAGATCAAGTTTCGACTCTTTTGTCTGTGGTTTTAGAGGCGGGTGATGCTTATGATTCGAGTTGGAGAGAATTTTTTCTCTGCGGCGTGTTGTCTTGGGTTTATATCAGGTTTGGTTTAATCAGAGTAATCTCTTCTTCTTCTTCTTTCTACCTTTCTTTTCATGGTGCGGCACTCGATGTGCATTGGACCGTTTTAGTAGCGATATCATTTCGGCAGAAGTAAGGATGTAACAGCGATCAGCGCATCTCATCGTCGCGGTTTATAAAAAAAAAATAAAAAAAAAAAAATAAAAATTGGAGATGAGGGGTATATAAGGTTCTTGAAGAAGGGATCAAGGCGATTCTCTCTCTCCATGTAGCAGAATAAACTTGATCTTGAACTTTTTTGATGAGCGGAAGGATTAACAGACTGTCCGAGCAGAGCTTACGTTAAGGTATTCTTTTGTTTTATTCCCCACGCAATAGATTATCCTGGAACAATCTCTCAACTTTTAAGCTCATGGCTTTATACTTGACTGCTTAGCTCGCTTTGCCTCCTTTCTCGCCGCTTCTTTCTTCTATCCGTTCTTCCTGCTTTAAAATGTTGAGTTTCTTGTCATAAATTAGTATCTACAGGGTATAGTTTAATTTTTCTCTTGTAATTTAAGCTTGAATTACAGTTTTAAACTTGAAATGGTAGAATTTTACTTCACAGATCATCATCGCATTTTATATAAAGCTCAGTTGTAATCAAGTATTATTTTACTAATTCTATATTGATTAATTCTCTTCGAAAAATCTTACAACTTTCCAAGATACATCTCACATCTGCGATCAGACCTACTTGCCCTTCTTCGCCTCCCTCTTCGCCGCCTGCCTCGCCTGCCTCGCCAACTTCGCCTCCTTCTCCGCTCTCCGCCTCTCCGCTTTTTTCCCCCTCGGCACCTCATGCGCTTCCTCCTCCTCATCCGACCTGTAGCACGTACAGCGGTACGGAAACGTGACGCCCAAATCTCTGTACAGCGCGCGCAGACCCTGATGCGAGTGCTCTATCTCTGCCCAGCGAGTCAGCTGTTCCAGCTCTTCCGCATCGACAGGATTTGCCGAGAGGTCGTATTCCGAACGCCGCTCCATGGTCGCGCTCTTCCAGTCCCGGAATGATCCAGCATACTCGGGGAGGTATTCGATGGGGATGAGGGTACGGAGACGTGTGGTGGCGAGGAGGGCACCGAGGTCCCATTCCTGCGTGAAGGCCCCGTTGTGTAGGAGGCGGATGGATCCAATGCGTTCGAACAGCATGCAGCCATAGAACCCTGAGCTGGCAACGTCGTTGAGAAGGCGCTGGATCGTGCCGCGGAGATCGTGCGTCAGGGTCTCTCCGGGTGATTCGGTCTGGAGAAGAGCGTGGTTGTTTGATCCCAGGATGGCTTTCGGCGCCTCGTCTGGTGAGCTCACATGGAGGATCAACGTATCCAGGATGATCCTTTTGTCACTCCCTCTAGCTCCTGCCCCCACCGGCCCCTTCACCAGGAAGTGCTCGAGGAACTCATAGAACGCATGCGTAAATGCGTAGTTACCCCGATACCCATCCACATCGACCGCTCGGAAAACAGCGTGAACCACCTCCACGCGGGAACTGAACTTTGGCATCGAGATCCACGTCGGCCAGAGCTCGAGCTGCTCGCGCCCTTGCGCTACCACCATGATATCGACCTCGTACCGTTTCTTGTCCGGAAGTCGCTCGATCAGGTATGTGGTCTCCCGGTGCAGTTGCCGGTTCACGAGCAACGTAGGGAAGACGTCGACCCGGCTGAGGCGCTGGAGGTGCTGCACGTGTGAGTACATAGAGGAGGGGCTGGTGCGGCGTTCGGAGAGGGAGGAGAGGTCTTTGGGGGCGGCGCGGCGGAAGCGGACCACCTGGCTGAGTATCTGGTCCCGTAGCTCGCGGGGTATGCTGGTCAGTGAGGGTTTGGTAGCCATGGTTGTCGATGGCTGATATTCGCTGTCTGTAGTCGATTTTCGTTGTCTAAAGTCGATATCCGTCTTCTACTTTGGTATGCTCAGTCGGAATATTTTGAGCAAAGTATTTTCAATCAGAGCCTCATACTTATACTTCGAAATATTTCTCGCACTCTCCTAGTCTTGTATTAGTCTAACCAAGGAGTCATCACCATCTGGTTTCAGTGCAAACTAAGTGCTTAAGGTTGGTGCTAGATTGTACTTCTCGGGGACTAGATGGAACTAATTCAGACGGTCGAACAACGGGTTGTGGGTTTGCGCTATTAATAGGGCAGAGAATAATATACTGTGGTTCTGAGGGTAATATCAAGGCGGACTTGTGTGATTTAGTGGCTGGTGACGTTGTGAAATTTTGAGATTGGCCGGGTCAGTCATCGGGGTTCAAATTGTATGGATGGAGACTAATTATCTCCATTCACTAATAAAATTGTTGAATATGAAGAGTCATTATTGCTCATCTCAATAGAATCAGCAAACTCTACTGTTGGGCGCTGGAACTGAGAGACAATGTGCATGTGGCAATGGTTGAACGGAAGGTCGAAAATGAGATGACGATAAAGCGAAGGCTAATGCACTGAAGAGGTAATAAATATAATTTCATGGGTTCATTTAAGAAGGTACATGTATCTAGAGAGTATGATATCATCTCTGGTTAAGGTGGATCACGGATCACGTTGTATAAATGATTTCACATTACATGAGAGATGGTGAACAAACACTAACCTCCTTTCTCACAATTCATGGCTATTTTCTCAACAAATAAGATGCTCGTTCATGATAAGCGAGCTAATAAGGTCATCGGAAAGGAGGTTTTGGACTGGTTGGTTTTGAGATTTTGACCTCGAAAACAAGCGAGTAGCCAATCGCAAGAGAGAGATCTTTGTGGACATAATTCTGTCTGGCCTCCACCCTCCAAATAATCACCCTCGATTCGTTCGTATCAAGGCTGCTATTATGTTGTTTGGATCAAGGACCTCCAATTCGAATTCCCACACTTCTCACATTTAATCTCGTCCTAAGAGGTCCCGATTCATACTTTCAAGCCAGACCGCCGCTTGGTTCTAAGTCTGAAGAGTACAGCTCGGGCATCGAATTTTCAATCGGAAATCAAAGCCGAACTGCCTTGAATCTTACCCTCCTCGTCTCTTTATACATCTTCAGCTTACGAGCTCTGCTCAAATCACCCACTCGATTATCTACTCGGTCACTCACTGCCTTACGAATGTTATTTTTGACTTGAGACTCAGCTTTAGGATTTATTATTACCACTTGTATCTACGGGTGTCAAGTATAATCATTTATTATTCGAGCTCTTGTTCTACGATCAAGCTATCATCTCTTTCTACTTTTTTCTAATAGTTTTTTAAATTGGCGGACTGCTTTCATCTGCATCAGATTAGTCACTGATATCCGAAGGAGAGAGAAAAGAGAGAACGAACCACAGCGGGCTTATGTCTCATCTCAGCGGTAATTGCATGATTGATTTCAATCTCGGTGGGCGGCTCCACCAATTGGGCTGTATTCTCCTCTACGGACATGAGAGGATCAAGCCCATTCATTGTAACCCATGGGTGCTCCTACAAGGCCATCAGCATATACTCAATCGATTTATAATAAAGCGCTGTACTCTTAGTTCCTCCATCTTAATCCTCTTGCTCGGATCCTTTTCGAACATTCTCATCACGAGGTCAACAAAGTCTGGATGATGATTAAAATCCGACCCAAGATCGAGTCGCTCAGTCTTGATAGCTTCGTAAAGCTCTAGAATTCCAGGTCGCACGAATGGTATTTGTCCAAATTTGAGGCAGTACAAGGTAACACCCATGGACCAGATATCAGCAGCTTTCCCAGAGACCTCACCGTGTTTGGCAACGCAAAGTTCAGGGGGTAAGAAAGCCGGCGATCCGGCAGATTTGGCAGTTCGCATCTCCGCCGCATTGTCATTCTCGAACATTTCGGCTACACCGAAATCAGACAGCTTGAGAACATCATCCCCTGTGAGTAGGAGATTGTCCGGTTTGATATCTCGGTGTACAACTCCTTGAGCATGAACTCGTGGGTTTTAGCATGATTCAAAACAAAGAACGCAGCTTGGACTTACGGTATTCAACAGCTAAGATTAAATCTCGAAACCAAAACCGGCAGGTCTCCATATCATATGGGTCTGCTTTTTCGTGCAGCCCAACCTTCATGACCACACCTTTCTTGCAAAGCTCTATAACCATATATAAAGAGTCCTCTCCAGGGTCATCTAGCACCTCAATGAGGGATACCAGGTTTGGATGACTGAGTTTCTTCATGATGGAAAGCTCTTCTTTGACCAGAAACAAAGGGTGTTCATTCTCTTTTGCCGGGGGTGGATTAAGAGGAAAGTCATTTATAGTTCCCTCATCATAGCGCCTAGACTGTCTCGACTTTCTAAGGACGCTCGATTGTGCACGCCTTCTCAAGCGTGCTTTCGAGAATTCCTTGACTGCCTGTGGAATATTATCAGATTTAACTTGTGATTAACTTCGATAAGAGACTTACAAACTCTCTCCCGTACTGGTCTATAGCGAGGTGTACGGCGCCGAAAGATCCTCGTCCAATCTCATCTTTGATTATATATTGATTCAAACGATGCTCTGCTCTTCCATCCTCTTCATTGTGGACATACTCTGACCTAGCATTCAATGTTTCTATAGCGACTTGAGACGCGTGTATTTTCAGTCGTTGGCGCTGTCTGAGCGGACTCTGGTATGGAGGTGTATTACTACAGAAAGATGTTAAAGCGTATCCCTCTATATGTTTCTTCGAATAAGATTAGAAACTCACAGATCCTCCCTAGCTTTGGAAAACTTATCTGTTATCTGGTCCCAGTCCAGGATAGCATCGGGGATGTTGTTTCCCTCAGTCTCATCATGCATCTCGAGGCCATCTGATTCGTCGTGTTCGGATTCGTCACTGGAGCCCTCCTGTGGGTCAAGGGAAGATCCTACGGCGGACAAAGATATTGGGGTGCGCAAACTCGTAGGTCGAATGAAGTTCGGATCTCTTTCACTCGGTTTTATTTGTGCCCCGGAGATGGAATAATGGCTGGGGACGGAGCCTGAACTTGTAGAACATGATGGGGCTTTACCCTTTTTTTCCCGCTTCCTATTTCCAGACGATAACGAGTTCAATTCTGCTTCACCACTACCACTCGTCTCATTAACTCTAGGAAGTGCAAAAAGGGCCATCTGTTGCAAATGACGAGAGGCATGGCTTCTGAGATTATTTGACTCGCGCATGCAAAGATTGCATTGTCCACCATTAGCTCGAGAAGGGCGAAGGAACATATCCTTCAGTGAGGGTAGTTGGCTCGGTTTCAATTGTACATTATGATCGGCCTTCATATGTTCTAGGAAGAGAGACTCGGTCTGATATTCTGGGTGGCTCTCCGTATTACAGAACCATCTTACTCGGTGATTCTGTGTCTCGTGCTTGTACCACTCATCCCGAGTCTCGAAAAAATGGTCGAACAACTCGCAATCATGATAGGTACAAACATATGGTCGAAGATCCTCGAGAACATGCTTCCTATAAAATACGTTGAAAATGATAATATATGATAGATGTGGATGACTTACTTCCACTTCTGATCTGAAGTAATTATTTTTGTAACAAAACAATACGGACATTCAAAGCGGTCCATTTCTTTTCCCTCATAATCCTTCGGCCTTGAAGGAATGACGACCTTCAAATCATTGTCTGCATAACTGGAAGCCATAGAAACCTTGGACTCGGGAACTGAATGGGCATAAAGCGCATCTGGATTGACTTCAGCGTCGCCTCCTTTAAGGGTGGTAGCTTTAGATTGAAGAGTAAAGTGGCTACTGGCTGCCTGACTTAACGCTGTGTGTCCTCCAGGACCTACAACTGAAGAATCTGTCTTGTTTCCGGCAGCAATTGACTTTGATGATGTTTGAAGAGCAGATGCTGACTTTGGCTTGACATTGGTAGTGTCAAGGCTCTGATCATGAGATTCTCGATACCTGAGTATCTGACGACGGCGCGAGATCAACTTTCCTAAACGGGTGGCTACTTCTGGGTCTAGCTGAGGAAACTTGTCTGTTACATATAGAATGTCGAAGGGTTGATAGAATGAGGTTTCGATCGACGTTTGGTGTTTCAATCGATCGAAAGGCGCAGGCCGTCTTATTGGCATCTTGTACAGGCATGTTATTGTAAACTTGATCGAATCAAATATGCGGGAAATTTCTAACCCTCTTTTTGGTTCAGGAACATAAATTGGTTTCGAATTTGACACTGCAACGGGGCGGTTTATCTCTTTCGTTCGATCTTCATCGCCGTTGGTAGAATCTGATGATATTTCCCATGGCGAATCATCTAATTCAGTTTGACTATCAGGTTCATCATCCGTGGAGATTTCTTGATCACGATCATGCCCTTCAGCAGAGGAAAGTTCATCATATGGTTGTCTTTCGTTTCGAAGAAGTGAGAGTCCTATTGAGAATCAGTTCCACCACCCAAGTGAAATAACTGAGATGATATATACCATTTTGGATCTATGTCAAGATCAATAGGGTTAGAAACGTTATTGGAGCAGAAATGTCGTGGTAGAGATGAGAGATAATTTGAAACAAGTATCGACTTCCAAGAGAGGCGTCTAAATCGTACTACAGCCTAAACCTTACTTACAGTTTTATCTAGAGTCTCCAAGAGTTTCAACACCTACCATGGCATTAGCTGCTGTACACTATCAAAACACGATACAGGCTTTGGCGCCGCGGCCTCTCACCTGACTTTTATAAAACGAAGCTTCTCTCAACCGATAATCAAGAGAAATCTGATACCGCTTCCCTGAATTCGCCGCGCCGACATTACCAGCCCATAATTTGTACTTGTCAAACTCCTCCTCAATCTGGTTCAGAGTCATCTGATGTTGAAAATCACGTTTGGGATTCTTGATGGCTTCGATAAGGTCTTCAAATGCGAAATAGCATTTTGCATGCGCCTCGGAGATGAGACTCGCCATTAGAATGAGCGGTATGGGACATGCATAGGTCTATCCAGGAAGGGAGTGAAGAATCAAGGCGTTGACGATGTGGTGTCATTCAATCCTCGGAGGTCGGAGCGACTTGCATGAGTGCGGAACGACGACGACAAGGATGGTACAGCATGAGCTTTTAGCGGGCTAAACCCTCCGCGGCCACTTCACTTCTTCATATAATGTTGCGACTGCTTGACAACCACGCCCGTGTCGCTTCCTGTTATTACCGAGAAGAAGTATCGCAATGAGTGGGTTTGAGGTGGTTGGGGTAGTGTTGGGTGCGATTCCCTTGGTAGTGTCTGCTCTTGAGCACTACTCGGATGGGGTAAGGCTCTAAACCCACGAGGGGGGCCGCTTGTGCGGGTTAAGAATATCTGTGGCTGATAAAATATATCCAGATTGCTACTATGAAGAGCATGAAAGAGTATGAGTATGTATTTGCGGATATTCATAGCTCATTTGCTGCATCTGTCGTCATCTATAAAGAGTCCTGTTATGTCCTGCTCAGTCAACTCAGTCTTCCAGACAACCAAATGAAAGACTTGTTGGAAGACCGAAACAACGACTCTTGGAACGATTCCGATCTCCGAATTGGTCTTCAGAAACGGCTTGGGCCAAACTCCAAGATTTATTTGGCTCTGGTGGAGAAGTTGAATAGGAGGATTCTGATGCTTTGTAAGAAGTTGAAATTGGACGATGACTTAAGAGTGAGTCTTCGAATTGAGATTCAAACTCAAGCCTAATTTTACTAATGGCATGACAGCCTCCATGGGTCGCAGCAGACGGTACCATAGATGACATCTCTCGTCAAAAGTTCTTTAGAAATACTTGGATCCGCATCAAAGGAGGCTTCATGTCTTCTGGCTGCGCAACATTACTCGAGAAACTGGACCAGGATATCTACAAAATATCACAGTTAATATCCAGCGCCTCAAGATTGGAACCCATTCAAGCGGAGAAGAAGAGAAGCTTGAATTCGTCGTCTTGGAGAAACATTCGAGATCAGGCCCAAAGAGTGTTCAAAAGTCTCAGTTCCCAATTCTCCACATGTTCCTGCCAACAATCCCACCGAGCTAATCTAAGACTGGACATAAAGCAAGGACGAATCCCAAGAGAAGAAATAGTTCGGTTTGAGTTCCTGTTCACTTTTCAGAAGGATACTTGTATACCGACATCTCTGCCTTGGAATTGGCGAAACGTCGAGATCGAATCACTGGAGTGCCCCACTGCCCCGTGAGTGTCCTCCTATCTCATTAGACAGGTTAATTACTGATTCTACAGTGTAAATCTCGTGTCAAAACTCCAATCAGCGACCTCCACGCCAAAGAAGATGACCCGCTTTGCTCCATCTGTAATCATTGCCTCGTCAAACGCCTCAATAGTCTCGCCACCATTGTCGTCCAAAATAGACCGTCTATGCGAGATACTAAAACAACAGGCTCAATCAAAACACTGTCTTGGCTTCCTGGATGATCAACCTTGGCAACACAATATATACTGCCTACCCGAAAATTCAGCTCCAAGTAAAATTATTGAGTCCACTTCGCTGAACGAAATCCTCTCAGGAGCAAAGAAGACATCGTTTGCAACTCGGGAAAAGTAATTCATGTCCCATCAATTTCTAGCCCCTCCAACGCCACGACTGACACTTTACTGCAGATGCATCCTCGCTCTAACCCTCGCCCTCGCCGTTCTCCAACTCCACGACACGCCATGGCTTAACCGCCACTGGAACACAAAGGACATCCACTTTGTACAAACCAACGCCGGAGCTTCCTTCACCGAGAATCTCTACGTGTCCAGTGCCTTCTCACCATCACCGCTTTCCTCTTCTGTAACCACCAGCACTCCCTCCCCTCAACCCCGCCATTTCAACCTCGTCAAAAGCCCCACCGTTTTCGCTCTCGGCGTAGCTTTACTCGAACTCTCGTGGGGATGTACACTCCTCTCTCTAACCACGTCACAGGATCTGAACGAAGCAGGGAAGGTGGACAGCATGACGGAATTCTCGATAGCGACGCGGCTGGCGGATGAGATCCTCCTGCGTGAGCTGCCGAATTATGCGAAAGCTGCGGCGAGGTGTATCCGTTGCAGTTTTGATACTTTTGCTGTTGATTTTGGCGATGGGGAGTTTAGACAGAGGTTTTATGATGGAGTTGTGGTTCCATTACTGGAGGATTATGAGTATGCTACTGGTGTTCGGGCTTGACATGGATATGAAGAGGCACGGAGTTAAGCAGAATCAATGCAAAACATGGTATATTGATAAATTCGTGTGAATTCTTGCAATCTCATAAATTTTTGCGACTTGTGTAACCGTTGTACTCCATGTATATGCCGTAACCCTCTGCTTTCATCTAATCATGATCTCATGAGCCTTTCCAATGCTATGCTTGTATCCAATCCTAAAGAGCAATCAAACTAACTTAAAATCCTCCATTTCTCACCTCATTACACCTCATTCACTCCTTTCACGCCTTCTTCGACCCCCTACTCTGCACCATCGCCCTAATCAGCTCAATCGTGATCCGAACTCCCCTATTGATCGCCCTCTGATCCGCCTCCACCGGGACATGTAAGAACAGGACTCTCTTCTCCTCTCCTTTGACTTTCAAATATGCCAAACTGGTGAAAAAGATAAAATCACACAGATATCTCCCGGCGTCCTCACTAACCCTTATATCCTCGCCCTCACACGCACTCTTCCACCTTCTCCAGACATCGTCAATATCAACATCGGTCAACAACTCTGGCGGGAAATTCGCATGCATCTTCGCGCGGGCTTCGTCGCTGAGCAATTCTCGGTCCACGTCAGGCATCAGGTATCCATCACGGTGTCCGCGTCGCTCGATGGAGTAGAAGCGTCGCCCAGATGCCATCCCGATGTGTATCGCAAGGTCGATCTTTGGGAGCGCCCATAGCTCCGGCACGATTTCGAGGACGGATTGGTATGCGACTTTGATGGGCGCGGGATGAACGAGGATTCGTACTGGTGGGTCGGAGAGAAGACTGCTGATGGAGCGCGGATCCGGCGTTGAAGGGGGGAGGTATGGAGGGAGGGAGTTGGCGATTTCCCAGGCTGGGTTGATGGGGTTTTGGGCGCGGAAAGGCTGGTTGATGGGTTAGTAGGATTCTGCATTCAGGCTGGTTGGTAAGAGGGAGAGGTGCTCGGGGTGGGGAGAAGTGACATGCAGTCGTGTGAGAGTGGAGGGGTACGGAGAAGGCTTACCCCGAAGCCGGTGACAAGGACCGTAAGTTCCTCGTCTTGAGTGGGAAGTTCTTCTGCGTTGGAGCCCATGATTTGGCTTTGCGAGACAGAGAGAAGGAAAGTGGAAGATATCTAACAACTGAAGATAGAAGAGTGAGATTAAGACCTCGGTTGATCGTGTGATATCAGTAGTGGGGTAAGATCGCTATTTTTAGGCTTATCTTCGTGACAGGCTTACCATTTATATACGGCTAGACGGCTTGTGCAATCGATTTCATTTTGATTTAGTATTATGATTATCTACAGCTGGTAGACTGAGTCTTAAAAGACCTATATAAGATCTCACAGCGACTTCTCCCTACCAATAGACGGCACCCATCAA
The DNA here is from genome assembly GCA_003988855.1 of Arachnopeziza araneosa. Lineage (NCBI taxonomy): Eukaryota > Fungi > Ascomycota > Leotiomycetes > Helotiales > Arachnopezizaceae > Arachnopeziza > Arachnopeziza araneosa. Next base: position 50,409 of record QYAI01000142.1, read on the forward strand.
TAATATGAGCTGCACATAGGGGGATACTCCCTAGACCAGACTGGATTTGGGAAGATTCCATTATCCAACAGAGCGAAAAGATTCCACTCATCTGCCGACTCGGTCTTGAAGTTCCAGAAGATCCAACCTTGGGTCATGGCTTCGAAAGTATCGATCTGGCCTTCGATGTACTGACGAGTGTCATCTCTATAACCTTGGTCCCAGTTTCCAATGCTATTTTTGTCGGCACAAGTGCCATGATAAGTGCCATCCAAACTACCATCGTAGCGAGCACCGCTGTAGTAGCCTGCAAGACAATTAGTTATATTACTATCTCAAAATGGATTCAAAAATTACCGTTGAGATATCTCGCACAATCGGTCATTGCGGCCGACCACTCTCCAACAAAAGTCCATTTATCGGCGCCCCAATATTGATCAGCCGAGTTGCAGACCAATTGACGATGTTGCCAAGGAAGCAAGCCAACTGAATAATCGTCGAAAACTTGATAGTAGTGGTGATCTGTAAAATAAAGTCAGTAACATTTAGGAAAGGAGTCGGCTTAACACACCCAGAGCAACATATTGCACGTTCAAGTCCTCAGGAGTCATGAATCCATTGAAAGAAGCAGGAGAGAAGAAAGCATCGTGCAGCACAACCACTGTATCACTGACTTGTCGGACACGACCATATCCTTCACGGTAAAACTGACGAAGGTCTGCCTGGTTGAGAACCCATCCTTTCGGCTCGTTGAGCAACTCGATAGCGACAACGACATCATGATAGCTGGGATTGGCATATTTCTGAGCGATAGTATTCAGGACATTGAGCGTTCTCTGTGAGGTAGGACCATATGCTCCTCCGTCAACTAGCCATCCTGGGTTTGCCAAGGTTTGACCTGAATGTTCCCAGCCGTTTTGTGATCCAGGTGCGCCGTGAAGATCGATCATGACTTTCAAGCCCGTCTGTCTGGCCCAATCAATGGCAGTATCCAAATATGGTGCGGAACCCGACACATATGGCGTATTGGCGTTATCATATGCCCAGAAACCGATCGGGATACGGACGAGGTTGAAGCCGGCTGCTGCGATCTTCTGGAAGTCTCCCAAGCTCACCCAGGTATCCCAGTGGTTGCGGAGGATCCCAGGGGCCTGTCCAGGAAGTTGTTGACCCAGTGTCCATTCATCTTGGATTCCGAGGGACTGGTCGAGCGATTGGAAAATTGAAGGGGTGATGAATCTTGGAGAGGTCAGTCTATGTACGAAAGACTTGACGAGCTGTAACTTGCGGTTCAAGAACTAGCCTGAACAATATCGATTAGCATATAAGACTGAAAGTCATATTTGATGTACACACCATCCACCAAGATTGACACCGCGAAGCTTCTCTGTTCCCCAATTGAATGCGATTCCGGGCGGAAACTGTCGTTTTTCCGTCGGACTAAAACGAAATTAGATTAATTTTGAAAGTTGGACGCTGAAGAATGCATACGCTGGGCTGGCAAATACGCCTTGAGCTGCAAGCAGCAGCGCGACGGCAGTAGAAAAAAACATTATGAATTGAAACGAGTGTCGGGGCGAACGCTGCCAAATAAACAAGAAGCAACGTGCTGTATTTAAAGGGATTGACGGTCACGGCTACATTATGTGGCGTCGATGGCGCTATTGAAATCTCTTTTTACGGACGCACATCCCCCAGAAATACGAGAAAGTGCAGGTGACTTGGCGAGCTTGGGCGCCAACTAACGCAGGGTAGCCCGTGAATCAGCAGCAGCAACAACAAACCTTATCCCGATTAAGCATCAATGGCTTGGCCTGCGATGGGGCACGTGGGTGTGCCTTGACCTTAATTTCCATGGTTAACTTAGCTGGTTGTTTCATGGATGATTAATCAGCTCAGATGTTCCTCCGTATTAAAGCTCGGATGAACATTTACTTGACCAGATGAAGTGGATTTGATCAGTTCATGGCCGATCTCACACAGCGTGAGACTTCTCATCACAAGTTTCAGAGACCGATTAATTGTATTGACGCCAAATCCCGAAGGCTCGCTTCTGCGAGGCCCCTTTCCTCGCTTTCCAGCCAATTATTAGCGCGGGGTCTATTTTTGATCAAGACATTGAAGTTGTTTTTGAAGAGAAAGGGGACTTTTGGATACTGCCTGAAGCAACTTAATGTCCAGAATGATTCCGTGGTAGTGAGGCGGTGCCAATATATCGGTATATGTAAAATTTGAGGACTGTTAATTTCCATAGACTGAATGGAGGTGGTATTTTTATTTCAATAGCAACCTCTTATATATATCTCCATCAGGATGCAAGTCTCTTCTAACGACCCACAGTTGAAAAATCCGTAATCTGAATACGTAGAAGAAATCGGTGGATATTCTCCTGGACTATCGACCGCTACAAATTGCTTGAGATCCCAAACAGAAGGCCTTAGTCCATGAGGAGGAACAGATAAAAAGCTTTCGAGAAATAGAAATTTCGAGCGTTGCTCTTTGTAACCTTTTAGGTCCATAAGTTGGATTAGCGACACATCCTCATGCGCTCGCCAAACCTCGGTGAAGCTGGCACCCTGGATCTTGCTGTTTTTTATGATTGATTCGAGATACTTCTCCATCCTAGCGTAGATTTTTTGGCCGAGAAGGATTCCATGATAAAGCCTCGCCAGTTCTTGTTCTTCCCACTCTTTGCGACATGTACAGAATCCGAACGTCTTCCAACTCTACTAGGTAGGATTTGGATGTGCACTATGGAGCGCTTCCGCTAAAAGGAAAAACGCACATCTCTTTGCAACGGGTTGTAGCTCTCTGTGATCGAGATTTCGGTCTTCTTCATCCAAGTAGGTTCGAGCCTCATCTAAAAATGTCGAAATAAACCGCTTTTGCGTCTCTTCGGCTGTTATGTGGGGTTCAAATTTTTCAGTATGATCTAAAAACCATGGGAAATATCCTCCATGGCTTTTCTCCGGAATTGTGTATTTGTTGGTACAATCACGTGCCAACACGTGAAGCCTGATTAGCCAGGCAGCCGGAACCCCATAAGGGTTCCGAGCTGCCTTAACCTTCTTCCAATCTGCAAGCCAATTCAACCCAACCAGTACAGACCCCTCCACTCGTGAGGAGTCTCGTATTCTGGGTGAACCGGCCCAAACCACAGAATAACCAGTTATTCAAAGTGAACCGACAGTATTAAAATTCCAAGATATTGCTAACAAGAGAGCCTTCAACCTGCCATCTATGCATATCTTCGAACCGAACCGAACCGAATAAGTAAGCCCTTTGTATAGGCCCATGAGCTTTGATTTATCTTTTTCTTCTCCTAGAGCGTTGAACCCAAAATCTTTCTGAACCGCATCTAGATAACAAATGATCCAAAGAGATCAGATAAGGCATACAATCTAGATAGTATGTACATCTAGATTATATTTATCTTATATTTTGATGATATCTACATGTTTCATTGTGTTAGATTTGAAAATAAGATTATTATCTATGAGAAATCTCCATATCGGTCTTTGGACTTGAGTCAATGGCACTTTAAACTGAAGTATAGGTTGGCAAACTTGAGTTGTATGTGAGCAGACTTGAGCTCAGGGCGATTAACAGGGTTAAACTGTGATGAAGTGAGTAGATGACCTCATTTGAGTCCTCAGCTACAATTGCCGCCTCTTTTCTGAGCACGTGATTAAATCATGTGACTATACACTGCAATGCTCGACCAAACAACCTTTTCCTCAATTGGACCGCTAGTCTGTTAATAAGATCTGAGTGCCTTGCGAAATCACTAGAAACTTGCACTAGAATTTCTACTCGAGTGTCCGATTGTTCCTCCTTTGAGACGTTCTCCTCTAGTTTTTGGTATTGGATCACTTCAGCGCGTGGCTAATAAAATATATGATTATATTCTGAAACAACTATCCAGATGTTTCATTTCAAAGTCCTAAATTTCTTTGTGCAGCTTGAATAATTATTTACAAATAATTTTATATAGCATGATATACAAAGCTTAGCTCAATAATCCTGGGTATCTTATTACTTATACTAGAAAGGGTTCACCCAATTCCCTTTAGCCGTGACCGCTGAAGCTAAAGCATCAATAGCTGAAATTAGAGCGGCAACACTAGGATCATTAGCTGCAGGCACACCTCTCTGATACGGTGTCGCATATCCGTTTTGAAGTCTAGTTAATTGTTCATTCATATATACGGTAGCCTTAGTCGATGCCTTTGTGGCTCTAGATCGGATCCAAGTACGCCACAGGTCGCCCAAACCAATAGGTGTATAGGTTGCTACATTGCCGTTCCCTTTCGGGTTTGGCACTGTTAGCGTGGTGAGATAGGTTTCTTGGTTGTCAAACATATTGCCAACACGTGTAGACTGAGCGACCAAGAAGTTGTTGATTTCGGCGATTTGGTGATATTTATAGGCGGAAAGCACGTCTTTGATGTTCTTTACTGCTCGCATGGGAGTTGATTTCTCGTAAGTATCCATTGTAGCGTCAGAATTAATAGAACTTGATCCCCACATCTGTTAAAAGCGAAACTTGTTAGCTACTTTTCTATATTTGGCTGATGAAGAAGTATAATATAAAAATGCAGTCAGACTTACTCCCTCTTTCGCAGCGTTGACTCCTGAAGCAAGCAAAACAAATTCATTATTGTAATCACTATCACTTCCAGGGAACTGGTATGCGATCATTTGAATGGGTGGTCTCCTCTTACCCTTCAACAGTGAACCAAGTTGAGGTGGAAGATTGTACCAATAGGGTTGCATATAAGTGCAGAGAGATACTTTTCCTACTCCACCAGGAAAAGGATTCGGAAATCTAGCTCCTAGTGATGACGACTGAGCATCAATGAAGATCTTGATCAGCTGAAATTCGAGAATGTGTTCTGTCGCGAACTTTGATGTTTGCCCAGCGGTTGGTGTGGTGATCAGCCCGAAGCCGTAATCGTCACAGTTACTTGGGTCCGAGTAACCATAAGTATGGATGCCGGGCACTTGCTATAGATTGATTAGTCTCAACACAAAAGTAAGAATCGAGTCACCCTACCCCTATAATGGTACCGGAACTGGAATACTGAGGTGAAATGATCATGATAGGGGATCCATCGCACATAAACTGTGTTTTGGAGCTTCTTTTCTCGAAAAAGTTGTAGTGAACATTCTCAGATATATCACGGGTCGTTATGTTGAACAAAGTCGTGTCAGTCAAAGGATCGTAAAGCTCGAATGGAGCTTCCGAGAGATCGCGCTTAAGATCAATGTTGCCACCATCAACTAGTTGATTTGGCTCCCATCCTTCAATATCATTGCAATCGGAATTGACGGATACGGAAGCCGGACAGTAAAAGCAAGATTGTGGAAGCGTGAGTAATGGGCCATAGGTTCCGGATGAACCGGCTCGTCGCTGGAGCATTGATTCATTGCCGGAAGGCAAAAATAACACACTTGGGTCACCATATGGAGGAAGTGAGCGGCGGACTTCTTGGGCCGGACACGATCCACCGCTAATAGCAGTCTTAGGATCAATTGATGCCAAGGGAAAAGTCTTTGCGCCCCAGCCAACCGCAGATGCATCAGCCGTCGCATACAAATCTGCACCGACGTCTACGCCATATGTAAACGGGCACTCAGCGCCTTGACTTGATGCCGCGGCGTTGGCGTAGAACCGCACCCAGCCATCTGCAACAACGTCCACCTTGGCGTTTCCAAGATGCCAGATTGGATCCACGATGATTCCAAATTCGAAAGTAGGCTTCAAGTGGGCTGTTATTTGACCACTAGCTTCGACAGACCAATCAAACGTAGGCTCTGATAACCCTTCGAAGGTGCCGGTACCATCTCTGTCAGGATTCTCCAGTGTTTTTGGATCGTAGTCAGAACCAGCGTCAGGATAAGTTTGCTGCACTTCCCATTTGGCAATCTGTACTTTAGATTCCACATGCCCGGCCAATGTTACCTCTGCATCCACGCTTCCCACCAAGCGAAAGTTTGGCCCTATCGTCAACAGCTTCGGAATGGAGAATGTGGCTCCTGGGAAATTCTGAAGGCCCACGATGTCGATATCGCCAGTGCTGAATACAGCTTTTCCAAGAGCGTCGATCGAAAAGATGGCAGATACATCCCCTTGGTTCTTGAAGTAGAGATATGATTGACTAAGATCCAGTGGTATGTCCAGCTTAGCGATGATAGTAAGCCCAAAGCTGGTCGCTACATCGACACTTGCTTGGGCTTTGGCACTTAGGCTAGCTGTAATCTTTGCGCCATTGATCTCGCAACCGTCCCAGGTCTGGTCAATCAGTTTCGCAGTGAATGCAGTATTGAGATTATGAGTGTACTTTGGAGAGATGTCTGGATTAAAGAATCCTTTGAGCCAGTCAATGATATCAGACCCGAACCATCGAGCATGGAGCTCCGAGTCGGTAAGGTCGCTGAGATGCTTGTCTTCGCGCCACTCTTCCTCTAGCCAGCGTTTATGATTTCCTCCATAATCTTGGAGGCTGCGCTTGCGCGTTTTGTCACCTGCTTTGTTGACGATCGAGTCCCAATAGCCCTGCAATGGAGATTAGAGAGGACAAATTGCTTGGATAATTAGAACATACCACTTCATTACTGTAGTCTACTCGCATTTGCGTGTCTCCGAGATCTCGAGGAACCCTTCGCCAGTTAAAGTCGAATGTAAGATCAAAAATCTCGGGCTTGTGGCCATAATCACGCTTCTCTAGGTGTTTTGGAAGAGATTGATCAGTTGCGCGCACCATAGATTTCGCCACGGCATATTTGAATGGTCCACAACCGTCAGGTAGCTCAAGGATGGTACCAGGAACACCATGTCCAAGATTAATCTTATCGCAATTCCCATCCTCGGATATGTCGGTACAGAACATCTGCACCGTATGTTCTTCTTCCTCGAGGCCTTTACCGCAATTGTATACCTCCCAGCTAGATCCATCGCGCTTGTCAAGAGAGATTTGCAATTCTTCTGGAGATGTAAGGACAACAAATGCGAAAGCTGAGTCATTGGGCTCGTCGTCAGATCCCTGCTTAACTCCGGTGCCCCATGTGTCGTCCGTTTTGAGTCTATAGTCGGTATCCGGAGTACCACTTGGAGGGTCTGGGAATAGATATTCCAGCGGTACGGGTAGAAATGGCGAAGCGCCAGTCGTCGCATCGCAACAGAAGACACGATCTCTTTCAAATCGCGGCCAGCATGACTCTCCGAGACCATAGGCATTAGTTGCCAATTGAACCTGGTGACCCGTATCGCAATGATTGTCGTCGCAACTCCCCGGTGTACCGTGCCACTGACAGTTGGTCCACTCTTTAGCTTCATCCGGAGGGCAGCAGTACCTCTTTAGCATGGTAACACCAAATGCATCCAAAGTGGTTTCAAGCGCAGCACCAAAAAGCGTTGGGGGAAAGATGTCGATGACATTTTCCAACTCTGATGCGAATGTTCCAGCGAAGGTCTGAGAATTAGCTTGGTAAGTAGACGAGAGAACTCAGCTTACCATGAGGGTATCACTCCCGGAACATCTATCGGCAGTCCAGTAGCAAGTGTTCTTAGCTAGACTGGTTACTTCACAGCAATATGCTTTATTGCCGCCTTCACAATATTTACCATCACCCCATTTGTTCAATTCGACGGTAACTTCGTTGTCATGGCAGTGTCCGTTGCAAGAAGGAGCCGTACCCCTCCAAGTACACTTTTTTGGATCAGGCGCACCACTGAGAGGACAGCAAAGTGTGCTATCTTTCTTTGTTGAGTGGCGTGACCCGGGCTTTGCTGAACCACAAGGCTGAGTGGTGATGGGAACAAATCCTGAATTGCATGAGCCACCGCAATCAGTAACATAGCAATCAGCAGCGGTTGCCTCCTTATCATTATTAGTCATATTAAACGTTTTTGAGGAAGTCGCATCAACAAACCTGCCAATAAGCGGCATTGTCAGCTTGAGATTTAAATGCCGTCAGAGTTTTGGGAGCTAAGACTCCTTGAAGCGCTTTCAAATCCGCAGTATCCTGGTCAATCTTGCATCTGTGTTAGCGAAGCGGCTCTTGATCTAGAAGAGTTGTACCTACCGACCATATCAACAATCCTCCGAGGCCAAGATTATTGGCAAAGTCAATTTTCTGTTTAAAAGTGTCTACATCATCCTGCAGTGAAAATTAGTAGAGGTCTAACGTCTAAAATTTTAAGATCTGCCTAGTGGTTATGCTGACGGTGAACCGCGCTGCAGGCACTGTCATCCAGACGAGAGGTCATTATGCAGCAATAGACATCCCTTAATTGGGAATTCTGATAGAAATCTGACTAAATAGAAGACGAAGAGGCTTACATAGGACACCCATTGGTCTTGATTCCACACAATATATTTCACAGCATTGGTCTCGTCGTAGTACGGCTTGACGCCAGTCTGATCAATGATAGCCATAATTTCACGGTAGGAAAGCGTCCCAGAATTTTGAGTACACTATAGGGTGTTAGAAAAATTCTTCTATTGAAATGAGGAGATTTTACGGCACCAGGGGCTCCACCGCCCTTAAAGTTGCATCCAGGTTGGTAGCAAGAGGGATCAGAAAGCTGAAACGAACGACCGTAGAAACCCAAGCCCAGGTTGAGCTTGTTTGCAGGGACATTGTTGCGCCAGAAGAGATCGAACGCCAAATTTATCTCTGTCAGGTTAGTATGAGCGAGGACATGACTGCCAATTGGATCAAGAGAATCCCAAACACCGTGTAGGTCATAGCTCATGACGTTGATCCAATCAACATATTGAACAGAAGTGAGATCGAACCACCTCAAGTACCAGTAGCTGGTCGGGACAGTGTAAGAAATAATGTATGATACTGGCTCGTTTTCGACGGCAGCTCTAAGTTCCTTCAAGAATTGTGTATAGTTGATGCCATCATCTGGTTGACCACCTCGGTCAGGTGCACCAGGATACTCCCAGTCAAAATCAACGCCATCGAAAGCATATTCTCGCATGAATGCTAGGAGGTTCGTAATGAATTTAGCTCGATTAGCTTGTGAGCTAACGATATCACTGTACGCGTGCTGCGTAGATGTGCCGTTGTCATTGAACGTCCAACCACCTAGAGACACTATACACTTGAGGCCACTATTCTGCGACTTCAGTGCCGTGAGTTCTGAAAACAGTGAGGCATCAAGACCATCCATAGGAGCAACATTGAATTCGCCTGGTGTGATGTAGGCAAATGCGAAATGAAGATGGGTGAGTGCATTGACTGGAATATCTTTGAAATCCTAGGAAGACTTGTTAGCATAAACTTTTTTTTGATACTTAATTGTGTGGCTTGATAGAGACCGTTCTGAGATCGTGTCTATCCCATGCTTCTGTCTTTCCCCCAAACCATCATTGGGAATTAAAAGGATAAGAACGCAGACAATCGCTGGTACTTTGAACAAAAAACTTACCATTCCGGTGCAGCTACGATCATGAGCCCAAGCCTCATAGTAACCAATGATACGAGATTGAACGTCACCTCCCGATGCACCTGATCCCGGTTGGTTGCAATTGCTCTGGCATCCACTCTGAGGGGTTTCTTCTTCAACCGAGCAGAAGTCTGCAGTCATACCACAAAAACCATACTGACTGCAGCAGACATTTAAGGGACAAGTTGCATTCGGTATCTTCGCGTTTTGACCACATTCTGCATGGGCATCGCAGTTACTCCAGCAAACGTCGTTGGGCGACACACCCGTGGTTCCACAGGCTTCGGGACCGTAATTACAGTAACCGGTGGTTTTCGAGCAACAAGCACCTATGATTTATCAGTATAATGACCATGTAGTAGAAGTTTGATAGTACCATTCGAGCAAGGCTTTGTTTCTGAGCAGGAATAGTCGTCATTGGTTAGTGTCTGTCTTTCAAAGAGCAGGTCGTTCGAGACAGAACACATGGGCGCCTCATCATTTCGTAGTTTCACAGAATAATCAAAGGGCCTAGACGGTTTAAGCATTTATTTACTCTTAATTGTTTGACAATTCCAAAAATAATCGTAGCCCGTTGAGGGAGAGAGAGGCTTACGAGAATTCTGGAACCTGACAGATTGTAGAGTTCTGTTCTGCCGAGAGGGGATCTGAGCGAGCATCAGGAAGGTTGTCATGGTTAGTATGGGGATATGCTACAGCGATCGAAGGTAAGATAGTAATGAGAAGAAAATAAAGATAAGCGAACGTGAAGGGTATCATAGGACGGGTTCTTGCGACCGAGAAACTTGATAACGACGCCATTGAAGGATGTTCAATTCACCCAAATGCTTGCAGAGATAGGCTGTTGACAAGAAATCATCTTGGGGGCATGGGATTAATGAAGTTCTTCTAGGTGCTATTTCCATCCTGCTACATATGCAAGGCATTTGCGCGAACAAAATATGGCAAAAGTGGAGGAGAATTATTAGAGCCTCACTGGCTCTCATGATAATGGTTGCGACGAATTTTGGTTTAATATGCAAGCACCCCGCCTTCAGCGGGACACGTTTTCGTAGGTGGTGAGTGGTCGCTCTGTCTTGGGCGTATGTGGTGGCGGAGGCGCATGCAATGGGAGTCGCTTGGCATTCTTGCATTCCCCTCCAATCTTCTAAATCCATCGCAAGAAACAAAAAAAGCCTATTTATAATCAAACCAATGTATACTCAGCCCGTCTTCCCCCAATTTTTACGTCAATTACGGCTCATTGTGACTGGTGGCCTTGTCTCTGATCATCTGGCGCCTCATTCAACCTCTGCTTCCGCCAAGCTGCCCAGTTCCAGTTATAGAACAAGAGCCGCAACTATCATGAATGAGCCTACTCCCTCTCCTTTGAAATTGTGCTATATGACTAGGCCAGTCCAAAGACAAACCAGTCATACCCTACACTTAAGATGTTCAAATTTCGAGATTCCAGGAGATCTGTGTACGCTGTGATTGGCATTTTCCTCCGCAATATTTCTGCAGCGCAATTCTTTCAAAACTCGACTATTCCCACCAATTTAACAGTGGAATGTTCAAATGCTCTTCTTACAAATGTGACGGGTTGCGGGAATATTGTGTCCTCATTGCGCCCAGGAGACTATTATCCTGAGTCGGTCTTGAATTCGACATGCACTTTAGCATGCTCCAAAGGTTTAGCATCATTCGCCTCGAGTGTCCTTTCAGCCTGTAGCACTGATGTCTGGAACGGATATGAAGACACTACAATGCCTGTGGCTATTATTCCTGATCTTCTTCGCTACACATACAATCTCACATGTTTGATGGATAGTGGCCGATATTGTAACGTAATTTCTGCGCAGTATGCATATTCTTTAGACCCGACAAGTAAGTATTGAACTATCAGTTGAATTTCCTCATTCATTGGCATTTTTCGGCACGAAATATGAGAGCTAATCTGAATGCAGGTGGTGACCCTTCAGACACTAGCAGTATTGCTTCGTTCTCATCTAATTCTAATTGTACAACTACTTTTCCGGGCAACGTAACCAATCCTTGCGATCTCTGCCTAGTCAAGACACTCCAAATTCAGGCGGCCTCGCCATATTTTGATGGCCCTGCGCTTCAGGATTCATCCGTTTACGAATCAAAGACATCAAGTTGTGGAATCACAGGCTTGCCACTACAGACCTCGACCCAGAATATATATACGTACGTTAATCATTTAACCGGAGATTCATGTAATTAATCGCTTCTCAGACCTACAACAATAATTTCAGCAACAGCGACTCCTACATGTGCTGGGAAATGCTATACCATCCAACAAGGAGACAATTGCAGCTCAATCGCCAGATCACAAGGAATCAGTACCAGCTGGCTTCTCACTGACAACAGCTTGCCAGCGTACTGTTCAAACTTCCCGGCAAATGGAACGCTCTGTCTCGTGAATACATGTAAAGTATATACAAGTCAAATCAACGATACATGTGATTCAATTGCTAGTGCAAATGGTATCTCGGTAACACAGTTCAAGGGCTGGAATCCTGTTAGTACAAACATTCTGCTTTATGAATAAATGCTGAAGACATCTTAGATTATCGATGCAGGTTGTTACAACCTCAACTCGATGACCGGTATGGAGTTCTGCATTGGAGCTCCGGGAGTACCGTATGTGACACCTAACGTCACTTTGCTGGCGCCCTTGACCGCCTCCATAGTGGCGCCCGTTCCTACCAACATCGCAGCGAATACATCTCAAGACTGCGGAAAGTATTATGAAGCCATTCTGGGAGACAGTTGTAATATGATGGTGATCAAGTTCGGTATTTCTTTGGATGACTTTGTGTTCTTGAACCCAGCCATCAATGCTAATTGCACAAATCTCTACGCTGATGAGAGCTATTGTGTAGAAGCGGTAGGAGACAGTAAATGAATCATCCAAAACTAATAAAAAAACACTAACCTCCCTAGTCAACACATATCCCGGTCGTGCTGGTTACAGTACAGCAGCCCCAACCAGCGTACCAACAGCACCACCAACTCCTTATTCCGCTCTGGCTAGTGCGACCTACACCACAATTAGCGCAACGTCAACTCCTTTGCCCCTAGCCAGTGGGGTGAGAAGTGATTGCAATAGTTATTTTCTAGGCGATATCTTTAACAATGAGAATATTAGCAGCACTAGTTGGAATTCTCCTTGTGAGCTCGCCGCAGCAGTGTACAATGTGGACCTTAGTGATTTCGGCATTTGGAACCCCAGTAAGTCAAAAATCTTGGATCATACATTTTTTAGACTTACATTCTCAGGTCTCGGTGATGCGACGCTATCAAGCTGTAAATTCGGCAATGGTGTGCGATATTGTGGGAAATTGTATTTTGGCGATGTAGCACCCTCAGCTATACCATCATCTTCCCTACCTCTTAGGGTATATATCTCTCTGACAATCTTGCAATTTTATGGTCCAGCATACTAATTACAGTAAACAGGACGGCACAACACCCAACTGTACGCAATATGCCGAAGTAACAGCTGGCTGGACCTGTCAGGACGTTTTAGACGAATACGATCTGACCATCGCTCAATTCTTCGCCTACAATAGCGAGGTAAATGCTGATTGCTCGGGTCTATGGACAGGTTATCAATATTGTATTCGTACGCCTGACTACGTCGACCAAACACAACTACCGTCAAGCGCTATTGTAACATCTCCAACGACAACCTCAGCGACCGGAAACTCGCCAACGCCTCCAAGTCCAGTACAAACCGGCCAGCCCAATAATTGTAACAAGTGGTATACAGTTAAATGTATGTCTTGCCTCCAATTCTCTCCAGTCTCTTTCAGCATAAACTAACCACTTCATCTTCAGCATCCGACTCTTGCACCTCGGTGGAATCGACCTTTCTTCTCACCAGGGCACAATTCCTCTCCTGGAATCCGGCCGTATCATTAGATTGCAGAACCGGCTTCTGGTCAGGCTTCGCCTATTGCGTCGGGACAACAGATACTGTTTCGTCCACGCGCATTTCGGCCCCAGCGCCAAGCGCTACCACGACCGTTGCTCCACAGCCGTCTCCTATCCAGCCCAACAATGTTGTTAGTAACTGTAATAAGTACGCCCAAGCGTTGACTGGAGATTTGTGTACGGTTAGTCCTCCTGAAATTCCGAACTCTTCTCGTCCTTGAATTATTATGTCTTCTATTGTTTTGCAAAGGTTGCTAACCACCACGACAGAAGTTCGCTTCCAGAAATAACATCTCTCCTGTGCAGCTCTACAGCTGGAACAATGTTCTTGGAAGCAGTGGAGCTGGTTGTTCAAATAATTTTTGGGCGGGTTATTACTATTGCGTTGGGGTCTCTTCATGAAGTAGGAGGAGTAGATTTTTAAAATAATACGGAAAAATATGGTAGAAGGGTGGCCACCTGTTGAGTTTATGATAGATATTTGATTGATGTATAGTTCATGTTATAGAAATTATGTATATTATACTCGGCAGTACACTTTTAATACTTTCGTAGATTGGAGGACGCTGTTACCCTGCAAATTTTTATTCTGTCCTCATCATTCATCTGTCTAGTTTTGTAGACTACATGATTGATCATAATTCAACACCTCATATGGCAAATTGTAAACAAACATTATAATCATCCAGTATATTCATCACCACTCAAAAAACTTGATCAGCAAGTCACTAGCCTCCCCATTCGCATTTCCATCCAACATTCGCTTGAACGTCCCAAGCACCTCTTCGAAGCCCTCTCTATCCTCATGACCCCTCCACCGTCCAGTTTGAAAGTAAAGCCTCGGTCTACGCCTCACTATCTGGATATCACAATCCTCGACCGCAGAATCCAACATATCCACTTCACCAGCTCTCAAGAAAAGGACCTCGAATTGCCCCAATTGCGGGGGCAAGCCAGCTCTCAGACCCGCGCATCGCAGTACTGGCATGTGCATTGTGGTTTTCGCGAAAGCTTTCAACAATGCCATAATCTTCTCTGTTACTGGATACCGTCGGAACATTGAGATCGGGCAGTTGCCTATTTGGCGGTCGTGCATGCGTACATCGAATGAATGGTTGTCTGAAGCATTGGAATTGGAGCTGCGTGTAGCGCTTTCCGAGTCCGAGTCATGCTCTAGGTCTTCATCCGAAGCTACATTGTCTTCGTCGTCGCTTTCAGAAGCCTCTGGATCCCGTTCAAAATACCAATCTCCACTTGGTGTACAGATGTTGAACGTTAGGTGAAAAACTTCTAGTTCGGACCAGGTTCCCGGCGCGAGCGGGGATTGATAGATCTCAGGTGAGATGGTGATCGGCCCTGTCAAGAATATAGTGCTGGGTGCTGATTTTTGCAAGAACTTGTTCATAGCAAGACTGAGTTCATCGTGTTCAGATGCTGATGCCTGAGCTTTTGATAGGATGAAGTGGTGGTTCATTGGAGCGTTATTGAAATAATCTAACGAGAAGGACTTCCATTTGTTTCCAGATATAAGGTCTAGTGAACGGGCAAAATCTACAATTGCCATCAATAATCACTCCAAAAATAATTCAATTCTTGGGGATTGCCTACCAGAACGAAGCTGTTGTCTAATATTTGCGTCCTTCTTCTCATTATCACTGAGCGTCCAGTCTGCCACCTCCAATGAAGAGAACTTGGATGCAACTCTGACAATTGACTGTGGTTCTACAACACGGCCCCAATGTGCTATCGCTTGGAAGTTGTTGACACGTGATAATGCAGGAAGCTCTTCCCATATCTGTAATCTGATGATTGAGTGCTCGTAACGATGCTCCCATAGGTCCTTCCGCTTGCCGAGCTCAAATTCTTGTCTGTGCAGGTCGAGAACTTCTGCACCTCTATAGGGCATGTCAGATGGTGAGTAGATACTATGGAAACAAAATTTGAGTGGTCGAATCCGTGCTTGGAGTTGGTTCTGTGGCACGCTCTCCTCCCATTCTTTCAACACAGAGAAGAGGCCATGCACAGCCTTCGAGAACGCAAGATCATTTGCATCCTTATCGTTTGCATTCTCTAATCTACTGCAAGCACCATCGCTATATTCTGGCAGGATAATCTCATAAAGGAGTGTTCCTAGAGCTGCTCTCCGATGAGCTGGCTGAAAGATTTGTGAAAAGAGCTCTAGCTCGCTACTTTTGAGCCTGATGGACGAAAATGTCTCACGCTCGACAGCATACTGCCAGTCTCGAGAAATAGATGCATATTGCGGGAAAAACTTTGGGGTATGGTCTGATCGGAAGGCAAGCGGAACGTGAGATTGGTCTTCCTCTCTTTCCAAGAAGGACAGAATTTGCAGTACAAGTTCTGGTGTACTAGAAAGATCTTTAAACAATTGACTAGGTGTTCGTGGCATCGTGAACAGAAGTTGAGGATTGTGGGTTGTGCGGAGAATGAACGTTGTTCGATCTTCTCAGACTGAAGTGGGCTGGGATTGCTATCATGTGCCAAAACAAGCTGGCACTGTTGGAAACCATAAAACACGTGATTCGGTCTTAATTTTCGCTGGTAGAAGTACAATGAAAAACTACTTGGCTTATCAAAATATTTTTGTGATTCTATTCTTGAATTGGCATAGGGACAAGAAAGAGACCCCAAGAATAGGTAGCTAAGTGTGGGTCACGTGATGTATCACATTATCCCTTCGTTATTGGTGGAGTCTATTCTAGCGGGATTCTATTGAATATAGTATTAATAGGGAAGGGTTATATTTGTTAGCTAAATTCTTCTTGTAGCAGTTCATACAAGCTTATAGTTCACATGTTTCTTGGTGAACGCGGCGATATAACGAAAACCAAATACCATAGCGGCCTATAGATATCGCTAACTTTGGGTCTGCGTTGATATTTGGTAGTATTCCAATGCCGGCGCGCTTTACGCTGTTGATTCGCCTATGATATTCAGGAATGATACTCTGCCTATCAGGGCACTAGTTACATCTAGGTAGCCCACTTTTGAAGAATGGACGAGAAATTTTTGAAAGTGATCTGCAAAAGTTGAAATCGGTCTTGAACAAGCTGGATTTCGCGCAGTATGATCTGGGAGGTTGATGAGCCACTTTTCGAAGCTAGTTGGGATTGCACGACGAGTTAGCGGAGAAGATAGCATCATGTGAGTGATGCATGCGAGTTTCTATATCACCTCGAAGGCGCAGTGAAGTCCAAGTTGATGGTGTTTGGTGCTTGGAATGATTGAAATTGGAGGAATGACCTAGAGTCCACAAGAGAACAGTGATCAACAAGACTGCAACCATTCGCAGAAGACGAGTTCATCTTTGGAAAGTGCTCTCTTGGGGTTGGGCTTCGGAATGTAACACGCGACTAAGCTAGCAGAAAATCACGAGAATATAAGCTTCCGACCTCTTCCTACTATCCTTGAACCTATCATCAAGCAAGAACTTTTCTTGATCAAGAATCAATCTCGCTCTTGAACATCCGAATCTAAACAGTACTTCATCTGTTTTCTCAACTATCCATCACTATCGACCAATATGGGTCACTTAATTACTTTGCTCTTCGTTATATTCCTTCTTGCGCTCACTTACGCCACCCCAACACCAATGGACCTTGCACCCCGCTGCGGCCAAACTGTCTTTCCCACTTTCCTCCAATCCCTTACCGAAGCGCATCCCAACATAGTCCACATCAACACCCTCTCTACCACCGGAGCCTTTCAAGTCGCTCAAAAAGTAACGAACTGTCAAGTCTCCAACCGAATCTATCAACTCGTTGCCTTTGAAGGTATCCCATCGGGTGCCTACGGCTGCCAACTGAATGTTCAATTCCCCTCCCAATATACCATCACCAGTGTCGGAAACCCAACTTTGAACGTTACTACGCTCTTCAATGGCTCACCAAATAGCATCACTTATCCCAATGATTATTCTTGGAATAAATTCTATCCCCCTACGACTCCGCCACTAGGAGGTGGATTGTTTGGTACGGTGAATGTTGGGAGACAAGAGAAGAAGAAGAAGAAGTCAGTGAAAGCTGTCTTATTGCTAGCTACTGTGCCGGTTCCTCTTAAAGGAACCGGTCTTGCTTACTCCTAACCCTAGCCGTTGCGTGACTGAGTCTCGTCACGTGACATGTCCCCCTCCCCCGAATGAAAATTGGCTGCTCCGGCAGTAGGTACCAGGTTGGCTCTTTGTTCTTATGGCGGTTGTATTCGTACAATTGTGTCTTGAGGCGGTTGTATTCGTACAATTGTGTCTTGGAGCGAGACACATGTGTGAGAATAGGCAGAGGTGGTGGTTGTGAGAAATTTTGGCCGTCACAGCTTCGGTGGACCTCGTTTTTTAGGTGGTCCTACGGTTTCCGCCAGAGAATCAGAGATCTCTTCCTCGTCTTCTTCGTTCTCTTCAGTTCTGGTGGGGGTAGCTTCCTTGCCTGTCTCGATTGTATTTGCAGATGGTCCATCTATCGGTATGAATTTTCCGTGTGCTAGTCCGAAAGGTGAGTATCCGTGCTGATTTCCATTTATAAGTCCCTCGATCAGCTCGTACGTTCTTGCCTGTGTGTTCGCCTCAGCGCGAGAAAACTCGAAGTAGTGAGCCCAGGCTCGCGTCTTCTTCTGTCTCTCCGTGTGTGTCATGCCCTCGGTGTCCATAACCCATATTTGATTCTTCGGATGGTGCTTCTTGGACTTATGGAAATAGTCTGTTGTGTCTCCTGGCTCTCCAGGATAGACAGGTGCTTTCTTAGACGGGGTCTTGTTTTCTGAGTTCCTGTTCTCGGTCGATCCTTTGACTGTAGCTGTAGATTTTCCTTTGCTTTTGTTTCTCCTCTTCAGTAGTGTAGCTGACGTCGTAGACGGTACCAAGACTATGTTCGATTTTTTTCTTGGTAGGCGTTCTTCCGATGATGCCGACACGTTTCGCTTCCTCTTGTCTGTTGTCGGGTCTTGTCCGCGTTCGCTTACGGCTGACTTCGTAGGTTGGTCAGGGGTGTTGAGGTTGCTTGGAGTCTTGTTCATGTCCGAAGTCTTAGGTGTGGAGAAAAGCGCGAGGAAGCTCTCATTGCCTGGAGACTCTTGAATAGTTCGGTAGGGTTCCTCGTAGACGTTTGGTTCCGGACCTGGGTACTTCCAGTCCGGGTTATCTCGTCTTGCCTTGATCGTGTTTTGGTACTTAGTGCGCGTATTGTACCTGTTCTGTGTGTTTTCCTCGATCGATACGGCTGCTGCTACTCCTGTGAGTTCTGCGATATATCTGTCTTGTTGGTTGATTGCTGATATAGGCAAGCTCAGCAAAATTTCACTAGCTAGAGGTATTCCCCTTAATGTGTCTCGGATCTGATCGATGCGGTTTCGGAGCACGGACGTGTCCTCAACCATATTGCCATGAATTTTATTGACCATAGCCCCTACTTCGTCGAGTGTCTTGACGTCCTCTTCCTTTGCTTCCAACTCGTCTCTATAGCTCGCGAGTGCGTCCATAGTCTTGTCGAGTCTGATGAGACATCCTTCCAATCTGTTCAGGTCATCTTTCATTTGCGCTTTGATGAGTTTTGTTACGTCGTCTTGAACTGTAGCTGCGAGCAGAGCGTGGCTTAGTACGTCGAACGTCCCTTGTCCTGGATCGTATCCCCTAGTTGGGACGTTGTCTAATATGTCTTGTACCTCTTCAGCCTCCAACGCTGCTTTCGTTCGTTCCTCCTCCTTCGTGTCGAAGTAGATTCTCTTGTGGTCTCGGTACTTTGCTAGGTTGACCGATGCCATCGTGAAGGCGCTGATAGCTCCGTCTGGCTGGAACGTGTAGGTTGTCTCTCTCGTTTCTTGTTCGTGTGACTTTGTTTCGCTCGAAGCCTTAGCGCGTCTTTTTGCCTCGACTGGTTCCTTTAAGACTGAGAGATTGTCGAGTTGGTCTCTTTTGACGTCTGTGATGTCGATAAAGAAGTGGTGCAGGTTGCACCACTGTTCGTCCGTGATCTGGCTTGTTGTAAAGCCTTCACCTCCGAGAAATACCACGTCCGACGTTTTATCTTCCCCGCATCGAATGTACGCTATGCGCCTGTCCTCGATCATATAGCCATCTAGTCCTGGAAAGTCGATCTTTCCTGCTCTTGGTCTGTATGCGAGACCGTGACAGAATCTGGGTGCGAAGGGGTATCCGTCTGTAGCTACGTCTGCTGGGAACCATGATGACAAGTTGATTGTCTCGCTTTGATCGATCCATGTTGCACCTAGATAATCGCAGCCTGGTCTTACGTCGACCGGCAAGGTCAGGATTTTCTTGTTCTGTAGATAGTAGGGCAGCTTCGTGTCTGTGTCTACCATCACTTGTATGTTGCATAAGTTCGAGACCATGTTGTCATCATCGTCTTCTACGTTGTTGCGAGGTTCTCCTGTAAAGTATTGCATGACCATTTGAAGTTTCCCGCTCGATGGTCTGCCGTCTATTCGCTGATCTTGTCGGTCCCTTGCTCTGTCCCAATAGTCTCGGTCCTCCGGATCGAGATCTCTTTTGCGTTTAGAACTGAGGTCTATGTAGCGTGAAGGTGGGTTATTTCTCGTGTATTGGATGTTTGTCGTGTGTTTCCTAATCCTCGTGTAGATGCTTGGTTCCGTCTTGACTTTGATTAGTCCTAGGTCCTTTCTTTCTGTTTCTTCGGACTCGGTGTCTCCATCTTGATTCTGATTTGTGCTCCGTGCTTCTTGTTCTTGTTCTTTGGTTTCTCGTGCCATCTTCTCGAATCTATGTAGTACTTCTGGAGGTAAGAACTGCTCTGTAGAGGCGTAGATGCTAGACATAAGTCGTGAAGTGGAGGTGTAGAAAGCAAAGGAAGGTTGTTGCAAAGGTAAGCTCGTGTGTTTGTAAATGAACAAATAACGTGAACTGTAGCTTGGAAAAAAAAATTTAATAGCTATTGTCGCGTCGCGTCACGTGCTTCGTGGTCCAAAATGAGATTTCGCTATCTTCCTCTAGTCAGAAGTTCTCTTTCAAACTTCTCGACCATTTTTGGTACGTCTTCTCTCAATGTACGTCCTGCGTGCCATTCGAGTCTGTCGTATCCTAACCACTTAATCTGGTACCATGCCTGTCTGCGCGTTTGACCTGGTTCGCTTCTCATCTCCTTTGCTATGATTTTCTCGATGATGTATTTTTCTGTCCCGTTTTCATGTATTGGTCCCGGCTCAGGCTGGGCGCGTTCATACGGGTCTCTCGGTGCTGGTTCGAGGTGTTCTACCGAGATAACCGGGTGAATCCGTGTCCAATATGGCAGGTCGATCCTGTACGTCAGATCGCTAAGTCTTTCCAAGACTAGACAAGGTCCGACCTTTATGAAGGACAGTTTAGTAGTGTTCTGCAGCAGTTTATACCCTGATTCAATACTGTTCGACTTAGCTAGTTTCACGTAAACCTGGTCTTCCTTAGGTGTCAAGTTCAGAGGACGTCTGCCTTGATCGTACGTTATCTTCATTCGCGCTTGTGCTAGTAAGATAGCGTCTCGCGCTTCGTCTATTAGAGTCTGGTGTTTTTCAATGTATATCTTCGCTGTCTTGTCCGTGATTTCTAGTTGTTTTTTGGGTGTCTCTGCGTCTAGCGGTGATTTTGGTGTACGTCCATATCTTAATTCGAAGGGAGTGAATCCTGTAGTCTCGTTGATTGATGTGTTCATAGCGAAGGTTAGAGCTGGCAGCATTTCTTCCCATCCGGACTGGTCATATCTTCCCGCTATTGTGCATCTCAGAGCGTGAATTATAGTCTGGTTCGAGCGTTCTGACTGTCCGTCTGACATAGCGTGGTAAGCAGTTGTGAATGATAACTTTATTCTTACGTTTGAGCATAGTTCCGTCCAGAAGTCTGAAAGGAATTTTGGGTCTCGATCTGATATGATTTTGTCAGGTAGTCCCGTCTCGGCGTACCCGTCCATATAATACGCTTTTGCCCAGTCTCTTCCTTTCCAGTCTTTCCTTCCTGGTATGATTTTCACCCACTTTGTCAGTTGATCAGTAATTGACAGGATCGCATCGTGTCCTTGTTTTGATTCTGGAAACGCGGTCACGAAGTCTATGCACATAGTTGATAACTGTCTGTTTGAGGGAGGAATTGGTCTGAGCAGTCCGTATGGACCTTGGGTGTTGGGTTTCGCTAGCTTGCATATCGGACAGTTCCCTACATATTCTTTCGTTTTGCGTGCTAGTCTCGGAAGAAATATGTGTTGGTTAAGGTATTCGTGTGTTCTTTTGATTCCTGTGTGTCCTCTTTGATCGTGTCCTATCTCGAACACTACCTTTGCGAATTTCATCGGGATGCAGAGTCTCTCATTTAGGTGAGGCTGACGGAAGAAGATCAATTTTGTTTTGGGGTCGAAGCGGAAGCTCTCGAACGTCGTGACTCGTTCGTTCCTTGGTGAGTTGCGGAAGTTCTCTGTCATTGTCTTGTATAGTCTCCCGAAGCTCTTATCGTGTGCGAGAGCTGTAGATATTGCTTTGACTAGTGTCTTGTCTAGGCGAAGCATTGTTGCATTGACCTGGTGTGCTTCCTCCGTCTCTAGTTCCTGGTTTTCTGATTGAGTCGCTTCCTCTTCCCCTGCGTCTTGCTCCTCCGCGTGTACTGTCTCTCCTTCTCCCATGTCCTGCCCCTCCGTATGTTCTGTCTCTCCTTCTCCTATGTCCTGCTCCTCCGTATGTGCTGCCTCTGCTTCTCCCATGTCCTGTATTTCTGTTAGCTTCTCCTGATCATTAGTTGTGTCTTGTGATGTTGTGTTCTCTAGTCCTTGATCATTCTGTACTTCCTGTCTTCTTTGTTTCCGTGTCTGGACTGGCAGACAAAGAAGTGTAAGGATCGTCAATTCTTCTTTTGTCTTCGAGACTAGTTGTATTCCTTCTCCTGTAGTACTTGTCTTTTGCCGTTCAGGTCTTAGTCTCGATAATGCGTCCGCGTTCGCGTGTTCCTTTCCTGCTCTGTGCTTGATTTCCATATTAGCTGCGTATTTTGCTAGGAAAAGGCGCCAGTTCAAAAGACGATTACTTGTCTTGAGACCACTGTCTCGAAGCGAATTAAGGATAGCATTATGATCCGTGACTACGGTGAATTTGTTACCATCCAAGTACTGGGGTAGTTTTTGCAGTGCCCAAACGAGCGCTCCTGTCTCTAATTCGGTAATCCAGTAATTTTGTTCAGCCGGTGTCAGTTCCTTAGAAAGATACAGAATTGGTCTCTCCTTCCCGTCTGTCCCGATTTGGTGTAGAGCTGCTCCATACCCGAATTCTTTGCTTCCATCTACGTAAAGTATGAATGGTGCTTCAAAATTCGGAAACGCTAGTGTTGGTGAGTTGCAAAGACGGTCTTTGAGTAGTTGGAAGGCTTCTTCGCATTCTGTCATCAACTCTGATGTGACTTGTGGTCTTTTTGGATCTGGTCTTGAGGATATAAGCTTCTTCTCGCTTTTCTCCAGGATTGCTAGTAAGGCTGATTCAGCGAAGTTCAATCTTTTCCTTCCTTGTTTTGGTGCGTCACGCAGCCGGATAGTCTTGAGTCGTACTAGGCAGGCTGCGATAGTTGCGTAGTAGGGGACGAAGGATCGGTAGTATCCAAAGAATCCGAGAGCTGTCTCCAGCTGAGCTACTGTCTTTGGGAACGGCCATTTACGAATTGCGTCCGTTTTTTCCTGCAGCGTTGTCAGTCCCAGCCGAGACACGTTGTGTCCTAGTGCTTGTATAGATGGCTGGGCGAAGTGGCATTTCTGTAGTGACAGTGTGACTCCTGATCTCTCTAGAATATCTAGTGTCCTGTCTAGATCTTTACAGTGTTGTTCTACTGTCTTGGAGAAGATAATGATGTCATCGATGTACACGAGTACGAATTGCCACAAGTATGGGCCAAACAGCGACTCCATTCTGTGTTGAAAAAAGGCTGGTGTCGATGCTAGCCCCATTGTTGCTACTGTTAACTGCTCGTGTCCTCGATGTGCTGTCACCATTGCGACTTTCCATCTGTCTTCTGGTGCTATCTTTTGTTGGAAGAAGCTTTTTGTCATGTCCAGACTCGAGAAGATAGTCGCCCCTCCTAGTGCTGACAGGATTGTGTCCTGTCTTGGCAAAGGATAGGCGTCTAGTTTGATCTTGGTGTTGACTCTCCTTAGATCAATAACTAGTCTTGGCTTCCCATTCCTTGTTACTATGAATGCTGGTGAAGACGCTGGTGAAGGTACTCCGAGTGGGACTTTTTCTAACGCTCCGTCTTGTACCATAGGATCAAGGATATCGTTCATCGCTTTCTGGTCTTGTCTTGAAGCTGGATACGGGGATTGTCTTAGGTCTGCGATGTCTACGTCTTCTTTGAACGGTATCGGCATTAGTATGTCATCGTTGAAGCGTCCTAGTCCTGGTCTGAAGAGTGTGTTGTGTCTGGATACTATCTCTTCAAATATTGACTTAGTTTCTGGTCCCCAATGATCAGAAATGTCTGGTTTCGTTGTCTCTTCTTCGGGTGGTTGAGCCAAAAACGGGTAACCGTCCGGATGTCTTCCTTCTGGTTCAGTTTGTTGTCCTAATGTGCGTAGAAGGCTCTTGAGTTCGTCTTTAACTTGTTCGGGTTTTGTCTCGGGTGTGTATTCTCCCGTGACGACGTCTGTGATAAGAACGAGTGTCTCGTCTGGGTGTTCCGTGACTTTGGGACATTCCTCAAGAATGCCAAGGCTCGTTCCGGCTGGGAGATATATAGGGCTGTCGCCGAAATTAGCGTATGGTAGGTATTGTGGTGTCCCGTCCACAATCCCGTTTATCAGGCTTCCAAATCTCGATAGCGATAAGTCTGCTTGTGGGAACGGGCGTAGAAGGTATCCGTCAGTCTTCGGAGCTAACTCTCGATGTCTTACTGGGAGATTGATTCCTTCTCCGGGCAAGATTATTACTGAGTTAACGAGGTATACCAGCGCTGTCTTGAATCCTCTTGCTTGTCTTCGTGTAGACAGTAAAATGTATCGTCCGTCTTCCATTTCTAGTCTGTCTACTGTTCCTTTTCTTCTCCATCGTATATCAAGGTTGTTTGTCTGGATGAAGTTCAGGCCGAGTAGAATTCCACCAGGAAGTTTATCTACTATGTATGTTCGGACTGAGGGGAATTCGATGTCCGTTCCGTCTGCTGTTCTGCATTTTACCGGAAGGTCGATATATTCTTGTGTCTTTTCGCCTTCTCCGACGCCCTTCAACTGAATTGCGTGTTTGGCTTTTTGGAAATCGAGGCTAGGAAAGGCTTTCAACGCCATCTGCTTCTCTATGAGCGATGTTGGACTACCGGAGTCTGCACAGAAGGAACGTTGTCTGCCTGTCTCGTCTACCAAAAGAGCCCTGGCGTGTGTGTTCAACACGTAGTCGTGTCCATTGATAAGTATCGTCATTTGCTTCGAGATTTTTGGTCGTTTTTTCTCGCTTATTTCGGTTTCCTTTGATGGTATGTTTTTTTCTCTCTTCTTAGTCTCGAGCAGAGACGGTACTTGAGTTGCTTTGGTTTTTTGTTTTGCTTCATCAGTCTCAGTACTGATCTCTTGTTCTTCGTCTTGAGGTTGTGTTATGTGGACGAAGCTGTCTTCCTCTCCTTCATGGTCCTCTACGCTTGGGGCTTGGTATTTATGTCTGGGTAGCGTAATAAGCGACGTGTCCCGTTCCTTGTTTTTTTCTATTGATACTCGTGTGTTTGGTTGTATTGCAATGTGGCTTGGAAGTGTTGTATACGGTGATGATGTTCTATTTTCTAAGGATGATGAGGTCTCAGCTAGGTTGAAAGGCGAGGTCTGTGCCTCTAAGACCCGCCTAGTCCTTTTTCCTGTTCCGGAGAAAAGGTCGGGTCTTGAGTGATGAGAGATGCTTGATGTTGATGATACTGTTCAAACGTGTCTTGGTCTACCACGACGTAGTCCTCGTCGTTTTCGTCATTCTCAGTCTCGTCTATGATATAAGCTGCGACTTGTTTCATTCTTGGCTGCTGGCGACTGAAACTTGCGGTTGACCGGTGAAAGTTGTCCTTGTGAGCCCACGATCCGCAGGTGTTGCAAGCGTATCGTTGTGTAGACCAGACAGGTTTCTCCGCCGTTGGGACCGTCTGTTCTTTTGTATTAGCGGATGGTCCTTCTGTCAATCTTCTTGCTAGTGGAATCGTTGCTACTGGTTTGGTAGTTCCTAGTCCTTGTTCTTGGAAAGCCGAGGCCGGAATTGCGAATTTTGTTTGTCCGTATCCGTTGTACCTGTCTCGTGTCTCTCCTCTGTTCAGGTTTCTTGAGGAGAGAGCGCTTCTGATATCTTTAAGCTCTCTGTCTTGAGCGTCCAGACGATCTTGTACCTGTTGGTACTGAGCTCGTGCCTTGTGTTCCGCGTTGTATACTTGGTTCGAGAAGTTATCCATAGTATTTCCGTCTTGTCTTAGTGTGACAGCGTTGGCTAACGTTGGATCTAGTCCTTGATGCAAGCGTTTGACTATCAAGTCCTGCTTATGTTCGCCCGCCTCGATATAGAGTGCGTATTTGCGAGACATGTACGCGCGCAGGTCCATCTTATCCTCGTTTTTGAAGCTGTGTTTCATGGCGTCTGCTGTCTCGAGAGCTTGTGAGGCGTTTGTGTGGAAGTACCGAAGAAGTTGAGTTTTCCATTCACTGAGGTCGAAGTTCATTCGATCTATTAAATACCTGTCTAGCGAAGCGAACCAGGTCGCGGCTTCTCCTCTCATGCACAGAGGTAAGGTCGCTAAGACTGGTTCGTCACCGTAGGCGTTTGCCAACGTCGTCAGTCGTTGACAGTAGGTAGCTACCGTCATATGCGTTGAGGTTCCGTCGAAGGTCCCGATCTCGTCTACCTTGAGACGTTGGATTCCTTGGAATGGTCTCCGGTTTGTGAATGACTGTGGTTCGTTGAATTGTGTTTGTCTCGGTGGTTGTCCTGAGAAGGGTCTTGATTGCTGATGTTGACCGAAGTTCTGTCCTGAGTCCTGTCTCATGAACCCATTCTCTTCTTCGTCATCATATGCGTATCCTCCCGTAGATGACCATCTAGGAGCTGTTCGATAGTATGGTGATTGAGCTCCTCTATGATGTTCGGGACGAGGAGCTTTGAGGTTGTAGCGGTGATCTTCGGACGCGTAGAAGTTACGTTGTGCTTCGTAGGAGTTATCAAAGGTACGTAGTTCTTCTGGTCGTCTCATCTGTCCTGGGTCTGGTTGACCGTATTGAGAGTAATTATAGTGGTTTCCTCGATTCTGACTTGCTCTCGGGGCAGGTCCGTTATCATAATTGTCCTGGAATCCCTCACCTTCCGCGGTTGCTCCGAAATGTACATTTCTTGATCGAGTAGTCTCGTTAGGTCTGGGTAGTCTCGATTCGGGTTGTCTTTGCTGTTCGACCTGTGGTGAGTCTCTTCTTGAATCCTGTTCTTCCAGGTTGTCGGTAGGTCCGTTTCGAAACTTCTCTAGGAGAAGGATGAACCTGTTTCTTGTCTTGGTAGGTCCATCTGTAGCGAAGACGATCTCCTTGGCTCTGTTTTGGAAGAATTTCAGTCTTTCATTATCTACGAGAGTCATCTGAACTTGTGCGATAAGGAGGTCCTCTCTCTCAATAAGACCTATCAAGTGTTGGTACCCTCCTGTCTTGTTCACTTGGTCTACCTCAGCTATAACGGCCCCGTCTTGCTTCCATTGTACCTTGCTATATGGTATGACGGTCGGGCGAGTCCTGTTCGGGTTTGTTGGTAGTAGTGGAGACATGGATTCTCTTATGGGTTGGTTAAGTGGTGGGCCTTCTGGTCTTGATTCTTGACTTCTGCTTCGGCTTCCTCCGTCATTCCCTTCCTGGTCTCCTCTTTGTCCTCGTGCTGCTCCGGTAGCCGAGGATTCTGCCTCCATGTTGCTTAGACGTGCGTATAGGTTGTCTTGGAAGTTGTGTAGGTCTCTTATAGATATGGTTCGATTAGGGCGTGGGGCTTGGGGAGTGTGTGGTATCGTGCCTAAGGGAGTCTCGTCGCCTTGGTTCGATCTATTTCGAGTAGGTCGGAAGGTAGTGGTCTCGAATTGTTCTCGTCTCGAAGGTCGTTCGTCGGCCGAATCCTCGTCTGAGGCTGGTAGGGTTCTCTGTAATGCTTGTACCAAAGATTCGATGGGGGACGTTTCGCGTACTACCGAATCTGATTTTGGGTGGTTGCTCTCCGCGCTCTCCTCAGTTTCTGGGCTGGGTGGTTTCTCCCGGTAGAGTTCTGCGTGTAGTCGAGTCTCTTTGAGAGACCGATCTATTCTCAGTGTCTTGATAGAGAGTTGGGGTTCTGTGAAGGCTCGGGCCTGGATAGCTCGCAGCTCGTCTGGTATCAAGGTGATTCGACGATTTCGGCTTGTTCTTCTTTCCCGAGACACGCTTCGGTTTCTGAGGATTAGGGTATCTGTTTCGCCGTGGTTTGGTTCCTCCGTTTCTGGGTTTGCAATAACTTTGCCCTTTCCCTTTCTTCTCTTCGCTGGCATGGGGGCGTTGAGGGAATGG
This sequence comes from Arachnopeziza araneosa, assembly GCA_003988855.1. NCBI lineage: Eukaryota > Fungi > Ascomycota > Leotiomycetes > Helotiales > Arachnopezizaceae > Arachnopeziza > Arachnopeziza araneosa. The sequence goes on from QYAI01000142.1 coordinate 78,306, forward strand.
GGACGAGGAGAAGATCAGTCTCGCGGTTCGAGTCTTGAGATCTGGATTCAACCGTTTCACCTCATGTTTTTTGGAGAAGTGTGGTGACGTCGGTGGGTTCGGATAATGTGTTCGGATGGGGGAGGTGTGATTGGATATGATTGGGTACTCGATTCTTCCGTCCGGACCCTGGACGAGTCGGTGAACGTCAGTCTCGAGTGGTGACCAGATCTTGAACTTCAGTCGTGCTACCAATTGTTGGGAGACAAGAGAAGAAGAAGAAGAAGTCAGTGAAAGCTGTCTTATTGCTAGCTACTGTGCCGGTTCCTCTTAAAGGAACCGGTCTTGCTTACTAGTGAATCTGTCACCAGGACAACAGACTGCAATTAATAGCGAGGCTTGTGCTGAGCGCCTGGCTTTTTTGTTTGAGATTGCAAGTTGGATCTCGGAGACAGCAAGCGTAGAATTCGTAGAATATGTTAATCAACTCAATGGGGCTGGTTTGGCGGGGGTTTATTTAACGCATTCTTGTTGAAACGCGGTTTGGATTTGGATTTGGACTTGAAAATTTGGTGGAAGGTTGAATGTGGTAGTATTCAACTCGCAAAATTTCCTTTCAGAGATAGCCAAATCAAAATTATCAATATGAGCATAAGTTATCTCTCCTTTCTGCGCACCCATCAAAGTGGTGGCTTGTAGTTGACTGTGGCTGTGCACCAGGCGGCTAACTCATTTTTAAGGTTCAACTGGCAGCCGCGATTGTCACATCATCAACATCATCCACCTCCCAGCCTGATGATCAAGCATTGCAATGGCTGATATTACCAACACTGCTTCATCTCTTTGCGACACATGCGCCGTGTTCGGGGCTGACTACTCTAAGGAGTATAATGAGTGGATCAATTCGCAAGTTCCAGATCTAGCCGACACGCTTTTCTACATACCTTACCATAGGACTGACTCATATCCCGACTATGGCTTCACTAGGTCGGGAGAGGCGGGTTGTGAGCTTTGCGTTGGTATTAAGAATGCTCTTCTTTTGTATGCGCATGGCAGTCACGATTCCAACATCATTCCTGAGCGTGGGTTCTGGAACCGAGAGACAGGTATGTAAATAATAGATTAGATCGAACCGTTCTGAATTAAATATAGTCAATTTGGAGGGCGGATTTCAACTAGAAACGTTCCAAGAATTTGGCTCTGCCCAAGTTACAAGACAGCCAGCACTCAAGCTGCTTGGCAATTACAGGAGTGAGGGTAGTACTCTCACATTTATGGCAGTTGCTAGCATCAATCAAGGTACTTACAACCTAGAAACTAGCTTTTTGGAGACTTTTGCTCATTTAGGGTTTAGATTTAGGTAGCATCTGTCCTCCGGTGATCTCTTTGCCATCTGAGGAAAGGTTGTGTGAAAAAAATATAAATCTTATCCATCAATGGCTGAACGACTGTACAGTTCTCAGAAAGAGAAAGTAGGATTATTCGATATCTCGCTCTATCCCATTGTTGGGGGCCTGAAACCAACTTGCCATATAAAACTACATCTTTGAATATACACTCTCGTTTACGAATTATCGAAGTTGTAGCCCTTCCTCAGAATATCAAGGATGCGATCAGTGTGACTCGGGCCCTGGGCTTCGATTTTTTGTGGATCGACTCACTATGTATCGTCCAAGATTTGCTTCAGGATTTAGAAAAAGGGATGAAAGTAATGTTAGATGTATATGCGAGCGCACATGTTACGATATCTGCTACCTGCGCTTCGAGTGTAGAAGAAGGATTTCTAATCTCGGAGCAAAAGGCAGTGCCGGCGATAGTCGGTCGTCGACACAACATCTCAGATCCTAGCATCAACGACAAGATAATCATTTTTCCCGAAGACTATAGGAACCATCATGCCGATTTTTGGGAGCAGCAAATAGCAATGTCCCGGTGGAATCAGCGAGCTTGGACACTACAGGAGTCCCTCGTGTTGCCAAGAGTTGTTATTTTGCTTCAGAGTGCTTGTTTTTCGAATACGCTACTTTGGACTACTTCGAGGGTACTAAGATCTCTCGTACGTCATTTCCAAAGCACAGGTTTTATATTTTTAAACTCTACAGATCACCCAGCTTTCTTCGTAGGCAGGGTGCTTTAAGTTCTGAAGGTAGTGAGTTGGACGATGAGGCGATCCGTCAAATATTTACAGACTATCGTTGCATTATTATGACATACGTCACGTGACGAGACTCAGTCGCGCGACGGCTAGGGTTAGGGCTAGGCTAGTTAGTAAGCAAGACCGGTTCCTTTAAGAGGAACCGGCACAGTAGCTAGGACTTCTTCCTCTTCTTCTCTTGTCTCCCAACAACATACACAGACCGGAGCTTGACTTTTAAAGAGGAAAAAGCTGTTGCTTGCTCCTCCATAATTGAAGCTGTTGTTCGTATTACAAAGACCACTTCAAAAAAAGGACTGCTTATGGACGATATACATCGAAACCTATTATGGTTTCGCAATAGGAAGGCGGCGCCACGTTCAGAAAGTCTGGTATAATGGCCAACTTGGTCATGGTTATCCTATCCAGAAAAAAATATTTTTCACAGAAGGCCCCCAGTTATCTCATATTGAGACTCGAGAGAGATATATTGTTCAATCAGGCTTGGGTCATGACTTAACCCAGAGTCAAGAAGCAGAACGATCGAATCACAATAATGACGCTCAAATTTCCCTCAATGGATTTCTACTCAAAGGAATAATTCGAAGGCCGAAGGATAGAACCCGCTTTGGCGAATTAGTAGTACTTGTTGCGGGTCGAGAAATTGGAATCGGTATACTTGATTATGATGATCCTCTGCCACCACATGTTTTTCTCTTTACCCTTTTAGAGAAGCTGGGACTTTGGGAGTCTGATAACTTTTATCCTCTAGGTTTGATAATAGTTCAGCATGATGAGACCTATTTCAAGAGGATCGGTCTTTTCAGTAAAGATGGAGATTATCTGAGGTTAAAAGCCGGAAAGACTAAGGCTCTAGAGAACGCATTCAAGAATCTGAGAAGACAGCGCGTCACTCTTGTTTGATAACATGAACATCAGAGAACCCGGGGTGGATTTTCTTTGCTTCTTTCTTTTTCTGTTGGTTTCGGATCTCAACTGAGCTTGATGTGGTGGCAAGACGTCGAGATTGTAAGCAAGGAATATGAAGCAGCAGGGTTTTACGATGAACAGGTATTCTTATGTATTTCGATATATTCATTCTCATCATCCAAAATCTGCAATTATTTCATTGATGGACTCACAGAAGAAGAGTCCAACTGTGAAAGATGCTACGCATCACGTGACAACGGGCACATGGTGTTCTGGTGGGATGAAACACCAGTCGTTCTTATGATTTGATTGAAGGATTATTACAATATGTGAGGAATGTTTGTCATAAATCTGGGATTGCTAGAAAGTAAGGTTAGATTTCATTGGAGATATTTTGGTCAATTTTCACCCAGTGACTTTTGCAAGATACAATTATGCCGTGGCAAACTCTCGACATAGAATACAGATCAAGATTCATCAATGATGTATCATTCATTTATCATTAGAACATTAAGCTTATGTCTAGCTACTTCGTTGTCTCATCTCTTTCAACACCCTAAAAGGTGAAGGAATTTCATACTACCACGACAAACCTCAAGGCTTGGGCGCCCGACCATTGTAATTAACACCGGCCTGAGCAGTGTAATTACCGAGACAATCGTAATTGAAATCAATCTCGGCGATGCGCTTCTGTAGCACGGAGACCACGTTATCGAATGAGCAGAGGCCGTTGGGGTCTTCAGGACAGCCGGGGTGGGATGATGAGATAGGGACGACGGCGTCATTGCTGTGGATGAGTGTTAGCGTTTTAAACTCTAGGGTTCTATATTGATGATACGTACACAATGAAGCGGATTTGTCGAGTGGGTTTGTACGCAGGACATTCCAAGACTTGGGTGGTGAAATGAGTTGCGAAAGGAACGAGCTTGCTAGCCACGAAAGAGTTTCGGTGCTGGTTGCTTGTTGTGCTCAGTGGTGGACCCTTGAATAGTCCGGTAAGGTTAAAGGCAACAAGGGTGTCGAGAACGACGACTTCGTGGGTGGCGTCGGCGTAGATTGAGTTGTTCAATGGGAAGAAGGTCGTGCTGTTGTCGAAGGTAAGGTTCAAGGCTGAGGATGCAGTGGGGAATGAGTGGGTGAAGCGAGCAACCCATTCTTGAAGATAACCCTTTCCTTGAGCAGCAGAGACCGGAGAGCCAGGGCCGTTATTATAGTAAAAGGACTAGTGAGTAAAGTCACAAATTAACATTAAATCCAGAAGTAGAAGGTTGTGAGGGAAACACCGTGAGAAAGACTGACCAGATCATAATAATACTCATAGTTCAAGAAATCCTCCTCGGTGAAGAGAGAACAGAATGCTGAGTAACCGAGAGCATGTGTTTCATATGAGCAAAGCTGAAGCATGGCAATGAGGTCCGTAGAGGTGAAATTCACACCAGTAATCTAAAATAGCCATCAGCAACTAGTTCTTTACCATATCAGACGTAATATACTTGTGACTGTAGACGAGCAATGGTGGCATTGAATGCGCTGACCGCGAATGCATTTGCGGCAGTAGATCCAATACTGCCAAGGCTGGCAACATTGCTATTGGTACAGACCTCATATGGTGCACCTGAGTTGTTCAAACCCGGTGTCTCAACCAAGATTTCAATATTAACTTGGTCAAGATACTCAGGCACGCCAAAGAAACCGGCTGCAAAGTTCTCGGCGGTTTTAACCATGCGGTCTTGGGACTCAGTTCGAAACACGGGAAGAGTGCCAGCTGCGGTGAAGTTGTTCAGGAGTGAGCCATAGAGTTGACGGTAGGCAATACCGAGGTTGAAGTTTTGGCTTCGACCAAAGGGGGTCAGCAACTCAGCACCGAGCCTAGTGAAGCAGTAAGTCAGCGCGGCCTATGTCAATGCGGAGCGGAAAAAGGGTATAAACAGAAAAGGAAAAGAATTTTCTTACTTGTAGTTCCATGATGCCAAGAAACCTAGCTCACCAGTCACGCTGAACCCACCGGCTAGAGTAGCATTCAAGAGCTTCTGCGCAAAGGTGGATGGTGCAGCTCCAGTTGTGGGATATCTAGCTCCATGGCGATAGAGGAGCTGCATTTGAACAATGTTGCAGCCTTCTGGAATGAGAGGGCTGGCATTTGGTAGGCCATAATCTGCTGAAGAGACCGAATACCAAGGTGAGAGATTTCCCCAGTACTTGGTAATGTCGAACTTCTTGTCGAATTCGCCCTTTCCCCATGGCTGAGGAGATATCAATGGGAATTGATCGGATGGTCCATTGTTGTATGGATAGAAGAGAGCGGTTTGTATAGCAGCAGGCTCCGCACCGGTGGGGGTTGGGCCAGGAAAGCCCACAACAGGCTCCGGCGGGAATAGTTTTGAGTTTACAGTGGCTGGAAGTGATGTTAGTATCGAAGTTACCAGGCTCGAAAACCGCAATTCGAAAGTTTTCACGAATAACTCGAGCGATTTCGATCATTTAAGATTCAACTTACTGCCAGCCGGGGGGTACGAATTTGAAGTTGCAGATCCAACATAGCCCGCCGCCTTGAGAGTAGTGTTAGTATTGATCTGGGTAGAACCGGTCTGAGCCAGCAATGCTAGAACGGCGAGCGAGGCCCCAAAGTGTGCGTTAAACATCTTCGCTAGAAAGTTTGCTCGAGCTTTGGATTTTTATTTCCAGGCTGTGGGTAAAGAGATTTTATAGCTACCATAGCTCTCGGAGCTGTAAGCTCAGGGTACGCCTGCCAAGCTGCAGGGTATTCGACGTAAGCTGCAAGGTCTTCTTGGCTCGACCGGCCAGGCTGCCAATCAAGCGCGGAGTCTATATCATGTGGGCGGGGTATATCACGGATGTGCCTTGCCTTTGTACTTATCAGATCAAGGCGCCTTGGTGGGTACCTTTTTATCTGATGTCAATTCGACCAGGGCGTCAGCTGTGCTGTGTTATACCGTACCATACTGTATTTTACTGCGCGGAAGTATTCCCTCGGGTTCAACGGGTGTAAGCCCCATTGGCAGGCCGCCGCCCCAGAGCTGCAGCTTAAAAATGACGCGGCGCCTTTCCAACAAGGAATGTCAATATCCAGCCCACGTGCTCGAGGGAGCATCTCTGAGCGATCAACACAAATTCCGTTCACGCACCTGGTTGCGCCTGCATAAAGAATTACATCATGACTTTGTTCTCGGGTTCGACCGAAAAGAAGGTTAAAACCCAACCTAGAAAATCCAACAGTCAGTCGAACATATCGAGTTAAAGGCTCCAGATCCGTCACGCAGTCGCTGAAATAGGCTAAGCTTCATGTCCATCGCGACTCTCAATTGAAGGCGACATTGTGAAGAAGAGGGCCATAGGGCTGCTAGGACTTTATCAGCGCAGATTTCGGACTAGCTCTTCACTTTGCAGGCAATCTCGAAAATTCTATTGAACACGCAGTCTTGGCTGATCAAATATTCTAAGGCCCCTCTTGCTTCGCTGCTTTCTCTACCAGCAAGTTCTTCCTCGACAAATGTTGCAGCAGGCTGTAGAACTTTAAAACCCCAAATCTAAATAAAGACAAGAAAAAGCTTGCACCTTGATCAAAACTTTGATCGATTTATTAAAAATCATCCTATTCCAGGAGGTTCATAATCTTGTCGATATGTTTACACAAGCGTGACAGATAAAAATATCTGTTGTGGTAGTGGAAAGGTTTCTTATTACAAGCTGGCTTTAGATGCCTGGCGAATTTGAATTAGATGATCAAGTCAATGAAAATTATTTACGAATCACGAGGCAGTTGCTTATTTGGTTTGATTTGTAAGAGGATTCACTAGGAAGCAATAGGTGGTAGACAATGAACGATCTCATTTAGAACCTTAACAACATGAATGTCCTCTCGGTCTTTGACAAATTCTAAGAACGATGGGGTGGATATTGCCCTCTGGCTTTCGGCATCTCTCCAAAATGTAGCATAGGAGAATCTAAAGATAAAAAACTAGTTAGAAGATGGATTTACTAGGTAAGTTTTTCAGCAAGACTTACATGAAATCACGCCATGACTTTTCTCAACGAGTCTCAGACGCCAGATGCTGGTCAACATCTGCAGGTTTTGCAGTTGAATATCGGCCATGCAATCTTAGATCATAAGATGTCTTGCGACGAGAGTATAGCTAGGCGCCCAAGCCTGTCTTTCTAAAACCCTAAACAGTATTCTGCAGTCTTAACAATTTGAAAGAGTTCCACTACTCTGAACACATCAAATTGAGTTACCTAATTTGAGTGTACTCGGAAAAACAACGTTCACCTGCCGAGTGGATATGAAACGCACATCGACCGTAGACCTTCGTGAGGCCTCTGATAGCTGGATTTGCACGGCGTTCGTCATCCAAATGCATTTTTGCACAAAGCTGGAGGTATTGTTCTGCAACACCTGGATTATCATGAAAGAACTTCGCAACACCGACAGGGGCCAGCTGGTTGCTCTCATTGAGGGACCAATAGATCCAAGCCAAGCCATACTTTCGAAGAGAATTGCCAAGGGTGCTATATGAACTATCGAATATCTGTTTGATCTCATCATAGGTGAAGTTGAAGTGGACTTTGTAGCTGCGATCTTGGATATGATCCATGATCGCATTCATCAATCTATTACACTGCTTTGCATCGGCAAACACATAGAGGTCAAACAGTTGCGTGATCGTGACTCTGTTCAAGCATCGACCTCCTAAATTTGACTGATAGAGCCACTCGACAAAAATTTCAACTATTTCAACTTTGTCTTCAATGAGGTCGATCGATTTCGTGGTTGTTTCGGAGAAACCGCTTGTGAACGCTGCATTGAAGAACGGCGATTGTGCACAAATTCGTTTTTCGTGCACGGTAAACTTTGTCCGCATTGATCCAACATAGATAGTAACGAAATCATGTCCTAAGGTCCTGTATAGTTTTCAGTCAGAATATTTATCAAACGCGACGTTGCGTGACATACTCAATCCAAGAAGTAGTTGTGGGGGGTGGCATAGTGACCGAATTCTTGGCTGTCAATAGTCACATCTAGATCCAGTTGTTATTGGAGAAACGATCTCTACAACTGACGTTCTGTTGAATATCTTGCTTGATTGAAGGTGGTAGTTTTGATTTGTGGTTTTGGCTGCGGCTTGATTGCAGCTCGAAGATAAAATTCGAACAAAGTCGCGACAGAAAAATCACGCTTACCACTTTTGGAGTATTCGGTTAATCACGTAGTATTCTAGATTATTTAAGAATCTGTCTCAACAAGAAAGCGAGAGTATTGGCCATGTGCAAATGAATCTAGATGAGGGACATGCTTTTTGAAATAGTCGAAGAACTCTCGAACTTTCGCCGTAACATCTACAAAACGAAAAGGTTTCAGTCAATTCGTTGGCAATTTATTGTCAAGATGTGTGCCCTTTAGATTGTAGGTTCACTTGAATGATCATCTAGCAAGTTGAAGATCATTTTATAAAATTCTTTAGCAGTTACTTTTTCTTTTAAAGTTTTAATGTCTACCACAAATGCCTTTATCTTTGCATAGCGAAGCTTAAGTTAAACAAGCTTATAAGTTTGTTGTTAAGCTTTGCACTGCCTGTTTGTATTTAGTTACATTCAACTATAGATCGCTAGTTGAACAGTGAGCACATACATTTGCATCTCCTGATTTGGCCACCTAAAACCTTATGGTACAAATTTATCACCGATGCAATGCTAGCTAACTTGTCTTCCGCCAGCAACGGTATTGTGCTCGGAAAGGGGTCTAACACAGAGAAAACTGCACTTTTGCAGCGCCGAGCACATTCCCCAGACCGCGCAATCAGCCACTCTAACGTAGAGCTATGAATGGCTCTCCTAACTAGGTCATTGACATGATTGTTAAGTAGTCGATGTTAGCGCCTACAAAATTAATTGTAAACAGCTGCCAACACTTGTTGCTCTTCTCAGAAGACCCACCCTGCGATGGCTTCAAGTACTTTCTCGTTCGTGGAACGATTAGCTGGTGCTGGTTCAGCAGTGGGGCCGTTTGGGGATCGTAGAGACTAATGTCTCTACGCTTGTAGTGATCTGGGATGATGTCGAAGAAGCTGTTGGGCGTGTAAACAATACGGCCGTGATATATTGACTCTATCACTCTCTGACATGTAGTACTAGACAAGAACTATCTACCCTCTGAAAGGATGGCAACTTCGAGGACATTGGTGGTTCGATCATGGCCTCCCATCTCGACGTGCGCTGCATTGTGTTTGAAGAGTAGATTGTCAGGACAGTTTTGGAAGGGATTGAAACCGACTACAAGAATCTTTTCTAGCAAAAGCAATCCCTGGCGGTTTTGGTTGTTTTCGTGGAACAGTTGGAGCACTGCCAAGGCCAAAAGCTCACAAAGAGCCGCCCGGGTGAGGCCGAGTACTTGGTAATTGGCATGATAAAACTGTTCGTGGACGAAGCGCTGCCGATTAACCAGGAGGCAATAAACTGGGTACTGTTAGCGGTTACAGAGAGATATAGATGATGGAATACGATTGCCAGTCGAGATGTCATCCACTTTATACAGCTGTTCGACTAGAGCTTTAACAATGGTGACATTGATCTGGGGGGTTTGCAGTTGTTCAGAAGTATAAGGATGATCTACTTTGTGTGAGTGGCTATTATTTCTATTCTGATTGAGTGTTGCTTACTAATACTAGCGAGTATCAGGTTCAGAGATAAGACATTTCTTTTTTCAATCGGTGCTACCATATATAAGCTGTTCTTTTTGGGGGTTAGTGAGAGATTGGACGGACCGAGCCGCCACCATCGATTAGCGGCTCTTCCCGCAGGTGGTCCCTGTATATCTCACTCGCAAGCGCGTAACCCGATTCCTGGAAAGGGGGTCATGAACCATCAATTCACCCTTCCTCATGCATGTCTGCCGCGCTGCCATCTCTTGCCGAACGGCATCGGTGTAGATAACTGATCTGCGCCCCACATCCTACACATAGCGCTCAATGGCAGCGACGTGGCTCACATGCATGCCTCTTCATCTATTCTTACAGCCGAAGCCGAACGAAGAAGATGGAAGGAAGGGGAACAACCCACTTGATACCTGAAGATTCGAAATTGAAAAATTAAAAATGGCTCTAGAAGTCTCGTGGTTCTCTACACTCGATTAAACCCGAAGAGGTATTACTTTTACATCCATTGAGAGTTCTGTAATGAATAAAAGGGCTAGTTCCGCAATCTGATATGATATCATTCGATGGCTGTCAATCAGACGTCACAATCTCCGTGAGAAGGGGGCGCAACCGCTTATCTGCAGGGTCTACGCGTCGGATGCGTTCCCAACAACAACCTCTCCGCAGAACGTCATTGACGCAATTCGTTCATGAGCAGACGAAGTAAGAGCATGCAGCGACTTTGATTCTCCTATATCTGTCACTTCTGCGACAGCGTACACATTTCGTTGCTAGAATGCATTCGTTAGAGTCAGCTCAACCACCCACTTCTGTCGGGGCCTGGGCTGGTAAGCCAGACGCTCTGCTTATATATAAGGCTCGGTTGTGGGAGATAGATTCTTGTGTAGACTGCTTATTTTCTTTCCGCTTCTAGATTCATACCCTGGACTTTCTGTTGCATCAATTCTTAGCTTTCTTTGCTAGGTCTCTTTGTTACCTTTGAACCTGCGCATGAATTTCCCAACGATAGCTCTCGGGTTTCGTCTGCCGGGCCCCAGCAGCGAGTGTTCCGTCTCATGCGCGCTCCAGTGCCAGAATTGAACTTTGTCACCCCCCACTACACTCTCTTACAGGTTCCGCTATAATAAACAAGACGAGTTATATTTATCAAATCTATTATATGTCCATGTCCAATCAGATATCTAGAGTTTTCGACCAGGAAGCTATGTTGTTAGCTTTAGCCTTGCTATTTGTAGAAAATAGCGAGTATTCTGACTTGTCACTTCCCCTAATTTCCACCATAAATCAGTCGGAGATCGATACAACTTTAGTTACCCTCATGGGGGCTATGACCTATCAGTACTCAGGATAAGGTCAGGCAAGTAGTTAGGAGGAACAGTGTAATACCAGGGACTCGAGTGAAATCAATTGCCGTCTATCTCGGAGTGCGGGTGTGATTATTGCATGTTGATAACTAAACCCTCAGTGACACGTAAGGCTTATCAACACAGCGAAGTGTGTGAGGCCGACTTCCCGTTCCGTGGCTACCTGAGCCTATATCAAACCTATCAAGCCTCGACAAGTGCTTGAATAGCAACCCAAAAGCCGGGAAATATTGGTTGCCTTAGAGCAGCCTTACCATTCCTCTCGCTTATCTCCAAAAGATTGTAGAATCACATCCCCCACCCGTGCATCGGCATGATGCTAGAATTGACCATACAGGGGAGAGACACGGGAAGATCGCCCGTTCATGCATCAAAACCCAGATCAAGTGGAAGAAGTAAGTTACCAGGCCGCACTTGCCCGTCGCAGATCGAGATTGCTTACTTCTACCAACGCTAACGCAGGTTACCGGAGATGACCTACATAGAGCCATGTTTGGATACCAGGAGCTAACCAAGGTCACTCAATGGTATGCGCCACGCCCTAAATTGTCTATTTGTGGCCTTGGGCCATCCATGGGTGGGGATTCAGGCCCTATCCCACATTTAGAGTGGCTTAAGTGACCGGAGTTTCTATACAGCTGAACAGCTATGGCCCTCCCGACCCGGAATGAGTCATGACCTTGCTCAGTTATCCTCTTTGAAGATTTAACAATGCCTATCGTTTGCAGCCTTTTCGTTTGCCTCAAAAATTCAAGATCCCAAGAGCTTTTCTCGTCGACTCCCGAACTCAGACATCCTTCATATCACCTACCAAATTGCCAACCTTTTGCGACACACAGCCTAATATTTGTGGAAATAACTTTTCTTATTGATCCGGTGACCATCTTCTCAGACGAAAAATACAAGTCTCTGGACTATTAGGGCTAGAGCAAGAAGAGCTAGTTAGTCAGCAAGACCGGTATCCTTTAAGGAACCGGCACAGTAGCTAGCAATGAATCAGCTTTTTCCTGAATTCATCTTGTCTCCCAACAAAGCTCATCTGCGAGTGTATGAACGATGCCATTCTTTCGCTCCTGGGAGCGGTAGACTACGAACACAGAATAGTGGAACACGATCTATCTCTCCGACGCGAACTCGAGGAGTGGGCAAGCACGGAAATGGCCAAGGCAACTGGGCGGAGCATGAGATCTTTAAAGGCAATTCTTGGGCAGGCAGCATCATGTATCGAGTACTTCTACCCTCAAGCGACACATGAGTACCGTGTCCTGAGACCAAATGCACCGGGACCATTATCACTCTGGATGATTCCATGACGGATTTGAATACGAAGGAGGAAGTGCTTCAGTTGCAAGGCCGTTTGTGGCAAGGCCTTCCGCAAAAGAACGCCTGGTGTTCCATATTCGTAAACCTGATCGGATCATTTGCCAAATATTATGAAATGCTCGATCCTCTTGTGGGCAGCTTGGGCGCAACAGCTTGGAGCGGCTTTCTCAACGGCGTTGCCCAAGAAGAGCGCCTACCTGTGAGACCGCCGATTTATCTGCCCACGCAAGAGACACGGCAACAAACGGTCACAGCGGCGAAATATTTCCATGGTTTCTCCGTTCGCAATCCGGCGTGCCTATCCCCTTTATTATTGCTCTCTTCAAGCCTTCACGAGCCGTGGAGGTGCCGTTGCAATGCTGGATGGAGAAATCTCCTGATCTGATCACCTTTATCAACCTGGGAAATGATCTTCTTCCTTTCCCCAAGGAGGTGCTCGACAATGAGAATGAGAATTATGTCGCTCTCTCCACACATATCAAACGCGAATCCGGCCAGCTCTCTCGCTTTCATAGTGACAAGACTTTGTGGACTGTTCGTGATACTGTCTGCGAAATCTTTGAGCGCGTTCTGAAGAGCATCTGGATGTTGGACCAATCATTTGGTTCTCCGCCGAATGGTCGCCAGGCGGAGGATCTGCAGCTTGCTTCAGATTTGTGGAAAGAATTCAAGAATGGATATTTGGCGTGGCACCTGAATTAGTCTCGATATCGCCTCGATGCTTTGCGTTCTCGTTTATCGACTAGCTCTGAGTACAGACAGCGTAGTTGACATTTGTACAATCGTTCCTTTATCGTTGTATTTGTTTTCGCAATCATGTTATTTTGGGACCATTCCACCAGAATCAACTTGTCCTTAGCAGTTTTAGTATTGAATACAAGAACGTTGCGTTTGCCATCCAAATTGACACAATCTTGACTGCCTTGCCAGCCTCGGGATAGTGAAGCAATCCATAAAATCATGCTAGAATTGGTGCAAAGATAACTTACCCAGCAAGTGGAGCCACCAGCGTAGAAACCTTGGCTTGGTGACATTCACACGCCGGAGCATTGGACTTCACAACCACATCCGCAGCATCCGCATGTGAATTGAGAACTGTATGCTGCGCTTTCTGCCGAGTAACGCTAAATAATTTAAGCGCAGTTTCTCTTTTGCAGATATGATGTCGTTAGTGATCACTTATTCCTGGCTCGGCGAAAATTCCATAGGTACCTCCCCTGCCGGAATGATGGTGCGGAGCTGCGAAAGCTACGCTCTGGGTTACCAAACATACAATTGGCACAGATTATCTAAACACTCAAAGTAAATCATAATCAAAGAAGGCAACGAGCAAGTTTAAGGAATTTCATTTGAAAGTTGTTGCTAGCATAGAAGTGGTCTCGATTGGAAAGAAAACGGAGTATTCCGTGCGAAACGGTACTCCCTCTTCATTTACCACATCGGAAACTCCATCCCCTAAAGCGATGTGTTATGACGCCACGTTTCTCTTCTTGTTACCTACCGCCACTTTAAATTCATTGGGAGATATTGACTAGGCGTTTTTCCCCCTTAGATGTGTTAAATTATATCGCAGGCCAAGAATATGGTATGGGTATGTTATTTACTTTCTCAGATAATGATAATATTCTTTTGATTCCCGGTATCGATGAAATACAAGAAAGAAAGTTTTGAGTCGAGTTCGTGTCACTGGATGTTGTTGATCAAGCATGTGCGTGATTCCTGTTATGTCCAATGGGCTGCCGCGATAGAGTAATGAAATCTATTGATTTAATCCTCCTCCTCCTCCTCGTCGTCATCGTCCTCCTCCACCTCATCATTGCAAGTCTTTCCAGCCTCATGCGAATGAAGTAACAGTGCGGGTACATGTCTTCTCCAGGTGTACACCAGAAAGGATTTTGGAAAATTGCTCTGAAATGGATCCATCTCCCTTTCCTCTAACCCCCAATCATCGGCTTCGGCTTCTTTGAGGATGAACCTAGCAGCTTTGGATTGAAAAGCTAAAAGTTTGGTCAAAATTTCAGGGCATGCTTGTGTCAGATTTTCCAGCCCCGAAGCAAAATCAAAATCGGTCACATCCCCATAGAGGAGCTTCCACGCAATATAAGCGATGCAAAATCTTCTCAGACCGCCTTGGTTGTCATTAGGGGTAGACGCAAAGATCTTCTTGACGTGGCTCAGAGTAAACTTTGGTGGAGAATCGTCATCTTGAAAGGAGGCGGATTCGGTGTCTTGAAAGGTATCGATTATCAAATTGTTGAGTTGATAGCACCGAGCTTCCGTTGAGAATATGTAGAGATCTATCAGAAAATCAACACTTTCGTGGTTAAGGAAGAATATAGGCGTATTTTTCGCTAATTGGTTCGAATCATATCCGTGAAGCTCTTTGGAGTATATCCAGGCACAAAACTCCGCAAACACATTAGGACTGACATGACTCAGTGTCATTGTCCTTGAAATTCCTTCTTGAGTCTGTGATGGAACTTCCTTTCAAAAAAAGTGGATGCTCGACCAAATAAATCTTTGTGAATTGTGAATTGTGAATTCTTCTTTTTCGGGACCGACAATCACCTTCACGACTTCGCCTTTGTAACACCTTTGCCGAGTCAGCTCAGCCTGAAATTGGATCTCGCGAGGAGGGAGACACTCACGTCCTGAAGACCTGGGCAATATGGGATGGCATGATTGTTTAATGTAGAAGTTGTAGTCTTTATTGGTGAAGGATCTGACTTTGTTTTGGAGATGGATAAAATCGGAGTTGCGATGATGCTGGAGAGCGAGGAGAATAATAAGTGAATAACCTCGCTTAGCGAATCGAGCTGCCCCACCAAAAATGTCAACAAAAAAATTAAAGAAAGAATATCAACCACTCGGCCAAAATAGTAAGACTCAAAATGGCAAAACTGTAGGAAGACAGAAACCCAGCCTGTTGTAGAGGCATAGATTTTTTTCGGAATGGCGCTACCCGGCGGGTAGATATGGCGAGAGATCATCTGGGCTAATTTTGCTGGAATGTCGTAGCCCAGGAAGGGGAGGAAGATACCCAAGATACCCTGGGTTCTTCATGTAGGCTGATTGCTGCTGGGATGTCGCAGCCTACGATGGGTGGAAGGACCCGTGTACCTAAAGAGGAGGAATGGGTATGTTGGCGTAGAAGGAGGGTCGTACCCGTTTACCTAAAGAGAGGAGTGGGCTTGGCGTGGCCGAAAATGGTTTATTTAATATTATATACTTGCTCCTAGATAGCTCGGAGAGTCGGCATGTTTTCCTCGCTAAGCGAGTTGGTATTAGTCTCCAAGGCTGTTACTTTAAGAGACGGATACTACCCTCATTCAGCAAACATCTGAGAGGGGCCCTAGATAACGGGAGCTTTAGATAATAGTGTAGATGAAGAGCAATGCAGCATCTTCGAACGCAAAATTGATCTCAAAATCTAGACAAAACCGGAGAGACATTCATGAAAGCAATGCCGATTTGAAGTCAAGCGCTTTGATGGGCTACAAGTAATTACCAGCATCGTATCTGAAGTTAATGCAAGACCAGCCACATAATAGCTGCAAGTGAGCACAGGAAAAAGTCACAATGATCAATCGATGAAGTTTAAATTGCGGATCCGGTTGTGATTTATTTTGGAGGGGTACAATCATTTTGGTTAAGATGACGCGGTTGAGACCGGTAGAATTCAATTCTTTTTTCTTGGGATTAGATGAGGCTTTGCTAAAAAGGTTAGAAGACGACCTCTACTTGGCATGTAACTAAAAACTGGACGGTGGTGTGCTTGTTGTCAGATTCTGTTCTCAAAATAAAGTATTGCGTGAAAATTAAATGAACAAAAGCTCTGCAAAAGCTTGAGAATTGGCTTTGGACCATTAGTTATATCAGTCAAGATACAGCTCGTAGGAAGCTTTGAGCATTTACATTTACTTCTAGGTACATTGGTCATTGAATTTCTAGCTTCCTGCCAGAGCGCCCATCACAGGGAAGCAAGATTGGGCAACGTCCAACAAGAGGATGGAGAAATAAGGAAATTGACAAGGTTTAATTTTCATGATCAAAATAAGTCTTGTCACTTAATGCAAATGTTTCAAACTTTAACTATTTAGGTATGAGTTACCTTAAGTACCTATCAACGAATCTCGATTGTCACGTGCCATCTTTTCTAATTCAGCACCTCAAGTAGCATTGTACACTTTCATAAATTACACACCAGAGTGCCATCGTCAATTACGATAGCTTATATTTCTGTCCAGAACATAGTTCATGCTCCCCAATTCATTTTTAGAGAGGCTTGAGCTACAGAATTCCAACTAATGCCTTCCCTAGGCGTGCTGCCAACCCACTCAACAAATAATGTGAGCTCTTTATTTATCGGGATTAGATCAAGTTTGGTATTGGATTATGTTTGCTCTTGGTAATCAAGTATTCCAGAACTTGGAAGTCTCAAAGGTGAAAGAGATCCTCGGCTGGATGCACTCACCAGACAGAGTTAAAGTAACAGACGGAGCGCAGGTGGCGGTTTAAAGCATGAGAAAGGCATGAAGTCCCATTTGAGATCCCAAATAATTGGTCTGTGATGGCAGACGTGCTTTTTTCCGTTCTGAAATCCAGTAAAAGGATAGCGCGAAGTATATTTTCCAAAAATGATACAGATATAAATGGTGGTTGCTGTATCAAGAGATACAAGAATAGGAGCGTCCAGTGGTTGGTTAAGCCATCACCCTCGTCTGAAAGCTGAATGCCAGGCATGGTATTCTCTAGTCTGTCAATTCATGTAGCGTAGAAACATGTCCCTGTTAGACAAGCACAGCCTTAGATAGCTACTTCCTCTATTGTCTCACTTCAGGTCTAATACCAATCAACAGACATGAATGCGATTAGGACCTTGACTCTTGAAACTTTTTGCGTGTGCGCCAAGCAATCAAAACTCTAAATATTTTAATATGGTGATGCGCATTGGCTACACATCGATAGCGACAATATAAAGGAAGCGCAGCAACAAGCGAGGCCACACGCACATGACACTATGGACCCCAATTCCAGGTCAGTTCTGGAAGCCCACAGGGCGTCCTATAGTTCCCTCGTAAGATGCGGCGGAATTCCCCTCCGGCAGGGATGTCGCCAAGCTGCTTGGCGAGAAGGATTTAACCATCCTAAATTGGTTAAAATTGAGAAGGATTCTGCGTATCCGGGGGGATCGCCCTATTAAAGATACGATGTTCCCGGTCCCGCTGTAACCTCGCAAGTCTATTTAAAAAGCCGCAATCTTCATTGGTAAATGTTGAAACGACTTAGATGCAGTACAACGCATGAAGCGATGTAGGACTTCCCTCTGATTAAAGTAGAAGACCATATGGGATTCTGCAGTTCGGAAAAGAATCCATCCAAGGCAGTTTCCGAGAATAAGCTATGGGGATTTTCATTGTCTATGAAATTTCGGTGCAAGCCGAGGCTGAAATTCTGGGTAATTTGAGCTGGGAGGTCATTTAATTCGCTAAGCTCTACAAGATAATATACAACTCGTGTCCTGTTCATCAATCTTGCATACCTATGAGTCTTGTGGCACACGGGAGGGTTTCCGAGTGAGGAACCCAAAAGTTTCAAAGTTTTCTTGTACAACTAGCTTTGAATCCCTTCCTTTTCTCGTTGAAGAATAAAATTAGCAAGCCCCAGTATCTAATTATGACTTTCTCTTAGCTTAGGATTTGGGCAAATAAACTTTTCAGCTCTTGAATCACAAGGTTACCCTCTGAAGAACTAACCTATTAGTCCACAGATTTCACAATCCTTCAGCTGAGCCAAGACCTGCAAAGAATTGCTATCTAATTTAGATTCTCTCAAGCAATTTCAGACAGCGGAATATAAATTCCACTGCAATAGTCACAATAAAGCAATTAAAATCATCAGTCAATTCATCTTTAAGCATCTACAACTTCGGTCTTTCTCATTCCTCAACTACAACTCATTCAACGGCATAACAAACTATCATAAACGATGTTTTTCTCCAATTCTCTTGTTCTCTTTGCTATAACTTTCTGGGGCACCAGTATCGCCTCATCTCTCGACCTGACCGAACGCTCTAGCGTGGACGGAGAATGTACTGGTGCAGGCGGCGCTCCAGGCGTGTGCATCAGTACTTCATCATGCTCTGGTGATGGCGGTAGCTACATCTCGAACGCTTGCCCTGGAACCCCTGACGACGTCAAATGCTGCACTAAAACATCCTGTGGCAATGGTGGCAACTGCCGCTGGACCTCAGATTGTTCGTCTGGGAATACCGAAACTGGTTTATGTCCAGGTCCTACGGATTTTAAATGCTGTCTACCAGCTGGCAGCACTACAGGTCTGCCAGCAAAAATTCTTGCCAAAGCGAAAACAGCTGCCGGAACGCCTTGTAAGTTTGAATATCTGCTTGGAAGATCAGAAAGAGTTCTTGGTGCTAACGAGATTTGTCGAACAGATGCATTTGGTGGTGGCTCTTGCTCAGGACCGACGATCCCCAGCGGATTGAGTACTAAAGGCTACGATTGTTCCGGTCTTGTCAGTTGGGCCGTCTGCCAAGTAACAGGCCGCAGTCTCTTCTCGGAAGGTTTGCGCGTTACATATGCCATGTACTGTGCTTCAGAGTCCAAATTGAAGTACAAGTGAGTTTTACTTCTTTTCTTGTCTTTTCTTTGCATCTCACCAACTGAAAACACTGCTAATATTTATAAAAATTTAGGAAAATTGCTTTCGCTGATAGAAAGGCCGGCGACGCTGTATTTTTCGGACCTCATTCGTGCGACTGTAGCAATTACCCTGAAGCTGTTCACCATGTCGGTTTGATGTTGGGTTCTGGAACAACAATGTGGAATGCATTGAAAACAGGAACGAATGTTCGTGAGGATGATTTCGGCAGCTGGAGTGGTGATGATGCTCACTGCCCATATGTCATTCGTTTCTCTTGAGAAGGCAAATTGGGGTAACGACAGGTGCCTAACTATCCTCATTTAGGGATCATGTCATATGTGGTCATGCTTTATGGGATTTGCCAGCTAGTCATATTTGAAAGGTAACGGTCTAGTAGTTGACATTTGTGTGGGAATTCTGCTTCCGTATTGTATAATTCAAGTACTTGTTTGTTGACGAATTATTTGATGTCGTTCATGTGACCTGTTTCTACCGTTGGTGTCCTCCGAATCCCAATGCCAAAGTACTTAATGAAATAATTCCAAGATTGATGTATGTTGTTCCAATCTGTTGATGAATTAAACTACAGGATATCTCTATCCCCTTCCACGCCTCTTCCTGACTCGTTCAGATCTATTCCTCAACCCTTGATCTTTTGGTTTTGATCGCTTACGACTTGGAGCATCGGGTTCTTGACCAATGGGGATCCGCAAACCAGCCTCATACAAGAGCGGAAGAATCTTCTCCCCAAAATACTCCAGGTCCAGCTTGAAATCATAAAAGCAAAGCTGCACACCATCTATACCAATACGGTGTAAAGCGACCAACTGCTCCACCACTTGTTCAGGAGAGCCGATAATCTCAATATTTCCACCAAGACCCAGACCCTGTTTATTTTTGGCATCTTTTCTCCCTCGCCAAGCATGGGCATCACTGTCCCATGCTTTTGCGCTGGTATTGCTGAACGTGATCTTGCTATCCTGCTTCGGCTTTCCATCTGCGATGCTTTGGGCGTAAGCCTCCGCTTCTTCAGGCGTATCTCGAGAGACGATGATTGGATTAATCAATATCTTAACTTTCCGCCCTTTTGCTTTGGCTGCAGCTTTGATAATTGCGAGATGCTCCGGTAATGTCTCCAAAGCACTCTCAATGTGAGCGCCTCCTGGTGATGTGATGAAAATGAGATCGGAATATTTGGCAGCGAACTCAATACCAGCAGGTGAGCCAGTAGCATTTACCAAAACTGGCCGGCCGTAGAGCGGTTTAGGAGTTATCCAGGCATTCTCCAAGCGCCAGGGAGAGACTTTTCCTTCATAGGACAAATTCTCTGTCTCGCCCCAGAGGCTGTTGACGACATCAAACAGCTCACTGGCCATATCATAGCGTTTATCATGCTCAATGCGTTGCCAGCCAAACATCTCGTGCTCTATGGCACGGTGACCGGTAACGACATTAATTCCCCAGCGACCTTTGGCGATATGATCGAGGGTTGCTCCATATTTAGCGATATGAAGTGGATGCAATGGCCCGTAAAGGACATGCATAGTGGAGATTAGCAGAATGCTTTTGGTGACTGCGGCCATAGCACCAAGCGCGACGAAAGCATCCAGCGAAGATTCTCCATCATAGCCACCTTTTGGTAGCCACTGAGTACGGCTAAAAGCTAGCTCAAATCCTTGGGCTTCGGCTTGACGAACAATATCGGCATTGTACTCAAAAGTCCAGCTATTGCTAGTGGGGTAGCTCGAAACATTGATGTCCTGGAGATTCAAGAAGACGCCCAATAACAGAGGTTGGTGTGCTGCCCGACTGAGGGGGCTATCTGGAAAATCGAAGGGTCCCTTGAGTTCTGGTCCATCTTGGCGCACTGATTTGGCTGCCATTGTTTATGTTGTCAAACTCTGAGAACACAGGATCTCTCAGTTGATTATGAAGTCCTGGCATGGAATTAAAGGCTCCAGGGTTTCCCCTCCTTCTTATGAGTAAATGAGTTAGTGTTGGCTTCAACATGATTGGCTATAAATTTCAATCAATGGCGTGTTGATAATGGCCAATTGCGAGCTCTCTCAAATCAAGATCCATTGGTGGGATACTAATACGCATGAATCGGATAGAAAGCCGAGCACGCCATTGTGTTTTGACTTTGGTATAAATATCCCACTTTTGAGACACGAAGTTCTCCATCAAACAACTCCATACAAAAGGCTTACATACCTGATACTATCTCCAACGATAATTGAGTCCACCAAAGTGGATTTCCGTATTTGAAACTGAGCAATTGCTACTCTAACCTGAGCGAAGCCCTAAGTCCTGAGCACGCGAATGAGTCAGCTGAATCATGCTCAGGGGATCTTCTTCTGGCCCTTTGCGAATCGATTTTAATTTCTCTCTTGTCAAAATCTAAATCTTGCCATTCCTTTCTCCGTCAATCACGATGATTTTTGAACCTATCAAGATATCGTACCGGCATCCATGATCGCTCCCCTGTCGAACTTTCCTCGAGCCATTGGCGTATTTTGGAGCACATCAATTGTGCATACTTCTCCCTTCTGGCCTTAAGAATTTATGGCTTGTGACATTATTTTTAATTCCATAGCTCTCAATCTGTATATAAGCTGGGGGGTTTTTTTTTTAATAATCCATCCTTTTCACCGTTCCTAGTCCACTTCATCCTATCTGCTGTTTCTCTGCTACCATGTGCTCTCTTGGGTAGGCGCTGCTGCCCGTGTGCTATGCCTGAGATTTGGGTACGATTAGCAAAAGAATGCTCCCTGGATACCAACACCTTGGAATTGTGGCAAGATTCATATAAGCAACTCACGAGTGTTTGTCACATTATCCAGAAGTCCTCATATTCTTCTTCTCCGGCTGCTAGAACGGCCTCGCCATGCATAGCTCGAGGAACATATGCTTCTCCGAGTAGTATGTACTTATCCTGTTCTTGTCGAAGCACAACAGGAACTGGGCATCCTCGAAGTACACAAAGCTTGTCTCCGGGCGCAACATCTTCTGGACCTAATCCAGTTTCTCCATGAATTTGTCCCTGAATGTGCCGGACTATGGGATCTGTACTTGGTTCCATCGTCGCTGGCATGAAATAGAACATACGCCGGTGGAAGTGGGTGGACATTAGGCTATCAACCAAGTAGGGTGTATATTCCGTCTGGCTGGTTTCCAAGCTCCCGCTACCCCCAGCTCGCAGCCAACTTGCCAGCTCCGAAAGTATTGACTCACTTGGTCCTAGCCAGAACGCGGTGATGAATCCAAGCGTGCTCGGAAATTCTGGTAACAAGTTGAACGACTCCCATGCCAATCTGAAATGTTCCATCAAAATCTGAAAGTCTAGATCCGTCAAGGACTTATTCAAGTAAAAGAGATCATTGAGAGCGCTTCGAGGAGGGGAAGAGAATAATGGTGCTGTGGCTTCAATGGCCGCGACCAACTTTCCTCTGACATGAAGCACCGTACCATCTTCAGAAAAGTTAATGATGCTTGGAAGAGATCCTCCAGCGCACCAATTCCCTGGATTTTTGTCCACTAAGTTGCGGATAATACCTATAGACCTGCTGGTTACAGTCGCAGGTTCCATCAATGACCAAACCCACGAGGGTATTCCCAACGTGGGGTCGTAACCCATTTGGGGGCCGAACATCATGTTCAATCCTTCTTCTTGTAATAACAGGCGCATCATGAGAGTGATGATTTCAGGTAGTGTCTTTGAGTAGTCTACTTGGATTTGCTTCTGAATAGATGGATGGAAACAGCCATAGAAACCAAACACCTTGTCTCTTCGATCCATAGATTTCTTCAGCTGCGCTGTTCGCCAATCTCGCAAGCTCAGGTATTTACCATGCCTTGCAGCTCCACAAGCTGGTATGACTTCAGAGATCATCAAAATAATTGAATATGCCAGAGCTGCCAATGAGTAGGCCTCCGGAAATATAGATCCCGGTGGTAAAGCTTGCAAGTCCGCAGGTGACTTTGCGAAAACAGCGCATATTTCTCGCATGCAAGCGAAGAACTCGCCGTAGGCAAGAGTATTTTGACCGTACATCAGAATTATTTTATCAGAGCAGAGAATCTCTTGAACGACCCAAATTCTCGTCCAGTATTCTAGCTTGAAAATGCGGGTCAGCATGCTGGTACTCCATAGTTTGAGAGTAAGGTCTTTTGTGGTGAGTTCTGTTTGCCACATACGCCGATCAGTCTCTGTAAGCTCAGAATAGAACGTCAAGAGTTCGAACGTGCCGATTATCAAGTCTTCCGTCGCCTCACCCAACCAGATTAGTGTTGATCCTGCGCTTGCATATATAGCAGACATCCCCTTGACTTGTTCATTGCGCTCTTGCAAGTCGGTCTGATTAATTGCTATAGCATCGATCCAAATAACGCGAAAGCGATCCGAGAAGCGGAGGTGCAAAAGAGCGCTATACAAGTTTGGAGTGACATGCCAAGTGACGCCGTCAAGAAGTATGATTTTAGGACCATCTTGACTCCCCCCTAAGCTTTAATCAGCCTCTATATATGACGATGGTAAAGCTGCCTGTACCTACACACATACGATAAGGCTTCGTAGTCCGGTAGGTCTCTTTTTTGAACGCTGAAGGTCGAGCATTGAATTGCACTTGGCTCGCTTCCAGGGTGAATCTTGATTAGACGGATCTCGTCGCTCGAAAGTCTTTTTGTGTAAATCTTTTTGGAAGCATCTGAGTTCAGTCCTTCAAGTGTCACTACGGCCTTTGGTGTTGATGCTGGCTGTTTTTGAGTTATAATGAAAGTCGGCAGAACAGAATTCGGCTCTCGCTGCATGATACCGATGATATTTTTGGAGAGTGGCGCCAAGTTCTGATTTAATCTAGTATAAGCTTGGCCTAGGCAGTGCTCGCAATCTGGCTCTGGAACATGTGTCAGATAGTCCTCGGACAAGAGTTTCTCGTACGACAACCTTGGAGCTAGGAAGTGGGCTGACAAGTTGAATCTAAGCCGTAATAGTACTGGACCACCTATGAGTGTGGGGTAAAGTGGCTGATGAGACTGTGGCTGTGGTCAGCGGCCCGCCGTGCCGGGAGACATTGGCGGTAGCCGGGCTGTCAGCTCAAATAAGGTCGAGCCCAAAGAAACATCGTATTAAGTCGTTCTCCTAAACTTGAAATTTTGTTCAGGGGGCTTTGTTCATACAGGGATCTGATTATTATTCCAATTGTATGAAGCTTATCCGATTAGAGAAGTCATAATAACCAGCAGAGAAAAGACAGGTAAGAAAAAAAGTTCTCGAGGTCTGTTAAAAATGCATGATTGTCTGGATAACCAGAGCGCTATGATTCGGAAATAGTAACCTCCAATTTATCAATCTATGAAGTTTTGAGCATTTTCTGAACATTTTTAAAAGATTTTAAAGTTTTTGGTGTTCTTCTGGGTCATGTGAAATCCTTCCTGCGTGAAGCTCGAGGCCGATATTATTGTTGTCGTGCCGCCATTGTCACCTCAGGTTCGCGAAACAGGGTGCTTGTCAACAGACAAGTTCCCGTTCGCCACTTGAGTGCACGCAATCATGATGTGGTTGATCAAACTAGGAAGACTCGTCGCGAAGCAGGATACCATGAAAGCTGTTCAATGTCGACGGATGGCAAGGTCTAGGATACCTCTCTTTCGGCAACAAATCTCACCCTTCGCATGTTCGATCGTCGCAAGGTCATTCATCACCAAAACACAGCCCCGAAATACATCGTCCTTTATAGAGCTCCTGCAAAACAGTGAAGCCAATTTCCCTACCAAGTGGCGCGCAGATTGTTGGTATCTTACAACGGCAAGGCTGCACAAATTGTATCCACAGCTCTCGCTCATTTGTCTCTCTACAGGCCGCAGCACTCGCCGCCAGTGGGCAACCAAGCCATATAGGGACTTTGTCACGTGACGAGACTCAGTCACACGACGGCTAGGGTTAGGGCTAGGCTAGTTAGTAAGCAAGACCGGTTTCTTTAAAAGAAACCGGCACAGTAGCTAGCAATAAGACAGCTTTCTCTGACTTCTTCTTCTTCTTCCCTTGTCTCCCAACAGACTTTGTATTCGCATTTGATCGCCCAGGAGAGATATTCTAGTAGTCGACAAAGACAGCAGTTAATTCGCCGACTACGTGAAGCATTGATAAAATGCATTCCACTCGTTGGCATACCTATTGTGATTGAAGCCGTCCTCTCGATCGTAAAGGTGGAAAGCCCTCAAGACCAAGACTATTCGTTCACAAGGTATGTTTGAAAAGAGCTCCCGCCCCAATTTATTCGAGATCAACACTGATTCAGATCACATTGGAGTAGAGAAAATTGGCAAGCGGATGAAGCAAACCACGTCCGTGCAAGAAAAGTTATAGACACGCTATATCAACACGACCATGGAGAGTTGAAGAAAGGCTTTGAGGCGCATCGCGAGATTGGTGAGCGCTCTGCATTTTGGACCCTGGTAGATCGGAGAGGTGCTAAGTACAACACGTGGTTCACAACGTGGATCTCAACTGAGATATCCTACGGCTTCTTTCTCGCGGAGCATCGTGTACTTGATGTAACAGAATCTAAGTTAGTAATTCTACCAGCAATTATGTGTCTAAACCTCAAAGCACCAACGATGTGGCATCAGGGAGGCTGTTTGAGAGTGGGTATTAGCGATAAGGAGGTTAGACATGTGCAGAAAGTCTCCGAGGCGATTGCTTCCTTTGGAGTTAGAGTCTTGGACAAAATTGGGGGTGTTAGCGACATTCTTAAGAATACTTGATACTATTTAAATTATCATCCTTCTTAACAAGCAGCTATATGTATCAATTGCCATGACAGGTATCTCTTACCCACACCTAGACGTACCCTCCCCTTACCTTGTTGAGCTTGCTTGGGAAGACTCACACGCGACTAGCAATCCTTACATAGACGAGGCCCGTCTCTTTCTCCTCTCGTTAGCTTTGGATTCTCGAATAAAGGTTGTACTCTTACGACATCAAGACGCAAGGTCTTAGCCGACGTATCCTTGCTCTACTCCTACGTGTTGCCACAATAGCACTCTGGGAAGTAACCGAATAACTAGAGGTTATGTATACTGAAATTGCAAGGAAAATGAATCAGTTTATTTAACCCGACCTTAGGATGCACAGAAGTACCATTCTGTGACATAAAACCAAGAAGAAAGCGAAAACTTTGCCTACTTATATTAAAAGGCAACTGATTAGAAAAGGGCGCGAAGGCACTTTCTACTTTGAAAAAAAGCGGCGATGCTCACCGGCCGCGTCTAAGTTTACCAGGAACCACTCATCTCCACTGCAAAACAGCAAACCTGTGATTGTAACTAAAACCTTCCCGCTCTCTTGTTAAAATACCCAGTCTGCCTGCTTAATCTTGTACGTAGCTGTAAATCTAAGCTACACAGATACCATACATAGGCACTTCCCCATTGATCTGGGGGCTTGTATGTGGAGGAGGAATCCCACACACTGCCATGTACTCTTTGCGGCAATTTTAGCTCGGCAGGCGTTTTGTCTGCTGCATTGAAGGAGCAAGTTTTCACTCTCTTCCTGCCTCGCTGCGTGGATCTTATATAAGGGGAGCTAAGCGAGAGTCACGTGACCTACACTACTCCCGCAACATTTAGGCACAATCGACATTGGATTGGTTCCTTTAGATAACGATCCTGAATCCGCTCAAGGAGTGATTACGTCAAGAGTGGGTCGGGCCTTCTAATGTGCCCTTCTTCCAGAGAATATTGTTTAAGGAGAAGAGTTTATGCACGACGGAGCAGGGCCTTATCATGGTCGTATTGTACAGGATATATTAAGGGAAATAAATATGAATATGAGAGTCATAGAGTAGACTCTTTTCTCTTGATTGGACCCTATCGCAAACTTATGGGATTGATGAAGGGGAGCTGTATCAATTACCGATTACACTCTGAGCTTGAGAACTCCTGTTACACAGGAGTCTCTGGACACGTTGATGGAACATAAGAAGCCTGGCATGATATTGGTAATTGAATATTATATACTCTAGTTATTACGATGGACAATCGAGAAGCTGGAGCAATTGAAGCTGATGGTTGGTATACTAGAATTGTTAATGAGAACGTTTGTTTACATGGGTAAAGTGGCACGGCTTTACCAGCTAAATTGGGTTAGATAAGCTTGGCACTTGGAATAAATTTTCAACACCTACTGTTCTTCTTATCGCCATCACTGGTCTTTCAAATCACGACTGGCCCTACGAGGGAAGCTGTGCGCCGTGTCCGGTCAAAGTGAGGTGAGATCAGTGATCGCGCGACTCGTATTGCGAGGGCGAGAAAAGATTGATACCGCCAAGCGCTGCAGAAGGAAGGCAAATCAATAATCCCCACTGCCAAGCCCGGGCGGCTTCTCTTGGCAGCGCCAGAATGCTTGACAACAGATAAGCATCCCTCCGCACCGTTGGTATGCGGTCTTGCCCAAGTCGAGGCGAGTCGAGAAGGAAGCCTGGAAGTAATCGGCTTGCATTGATTGGACAGATCGAGGAAGATGATTCCTCTTCCGCCATACTGCATCGGGCAGGAGGTGTATGAATGAAGAACATGAGTGGAAGAGGTTGCAAGGTTTGGAGGTGTGGAAACACGAGAGCGTCCTGTACTCCGTGATGATGCACATTAATTTACATGGAGGGAGGTGGGTTTATGCTTGGCACTCGAGGTCGTGCGGAGGATTAGAGTAGCTATGAAATTGTATATCAATGGCTCGCACCTCTCTTGGGTAAATGTCTAGGTACCACTTCACTCGTGCAAAAATGGGTCAGTTGTTCCCAGTCTTTTCAATTGTCGTTTGATAGCCACCCATATTTATTTCATCACTGACATGTCTCTCCAGCAGAAAACAAGACTGTTGATGCGCAGTACACCATCGGCCGCGATGCAGAGATAGCCGCCGGTGAACCACGTGGATCCTTGGTCCACGCCGCTTCTCGACCTCATACTGGGACTGAGGAAGAGCCGATAGCGACGGAAGCGACTGGCGCTGATATCTCTGGTGCTGCAGTCTTCGCCCATGACTACGAAGGAAAGCCAACAGAGCAGGAGCTCCATACCCTAAGAAGAGTGGCAGACTCCTTGCCTACTGTCGCATATGTTTTGTGTTTTGCTGAGTTGTGCGAGCGTGCTTCCTACTATGGCACATCAAACGTTATTGGCAACTTCATCAATAGGAAATTACCTAAAGGCGGAAATGGTGGTGGAGCACCTCCACACGGTCCAGGCGTTGACCCCAAGCTCTCTGCACAAACCGGTACGTCATTGCAGAGCTCTGCTTCGCCCTGCATACTAATGTTTTTTCAAAGCCGGCGCCCTAGGTTTAGGTCTTTCCAAGTCCTCCGCAATCGGTCAGTCCTTCAAAATGTTGGTTTACTGTCTGCCTGTCCTCTTTGGATGGGTATCCGATGTTTATACTGGTCGATTTCCCATGATTGTATACGGTGTATTCGTCTGTGGAGTTGCACATGTCGTTCTCATGGCTGCCGCCGCTCCCGCCGTCTTAACTGCCCATCATGCCACCGCACCGTTTATGATTGGGCTCTATGTCCTTGCTATTGGCGCTGGTAAGTTTTCTAGTCCTACGGTACCCTCGAGGTAACCTGTCCTAATCATCTTGCTAGCAATGTTCAAACCATGTGTGTCTCCATTGTATCTAGACCAAATGAGATCCACACAGCCGATCGTGCGAACCGAGAAATCTGGAGAGCGAGTCATTGTTGACACCGATGCGACCACTGAATCTGCGGTTCTATGGTTCTATGGTTTCATCAACATTGGGGCGCTCATGGGTATCCCAGCATCCTATTCTGAAAAGTACGTTGGCTGGTCCCTTACGTTCGGATTGCCATTGGCTATTTGGGTCTTCCTACCAGCTGTACTTTTCTGGGTAAAGCCGAGACTCGTACTTCACCCCCCGGGGGGAAGTGACCTTGGCAGGTGCTGCAGGGTTGTCGGTATGTGCTTGAAAAGGGGATGGAAGAAAATTGGCCGTCATGGGTTTTGGGAAGCTGCA
Source organism: Arachnopeziza araneosa (assembly GCA_003988855.1). NCBI lineage: Eukaryota > Fungi > Ascomycota > Leotiomycetes > Helotiales > Arachnopezizaceae > Arachnopeziza > Arachnopeziza araneosa. The sequence goes on from QYAI01000142.1 coordinate 107,406, forward strand.
AAACCCAGTGTCATCGCAGCCAGCGGAAGTAATGTTATCGTTCCCTGGAATGACGACTTTGTTGAGGATGTTCGTCGAACATTTCAAGCCTGTGGAATGTTCTGCTTCTTCCCCATTCAATCCATCAACGACAATGGCCTCGGGGCTGCAGCTGATGGTATTAATACCATGCTAACAAGTAACGGAGTCCCTAACGACTTCCTTCAAAACTTCAACTCCATCTTAATTATTATCGCAGCTCCTATTTTGAACTATGCATTCTATCCCTTGCTCCGCAAATGGCACGTCAGATATGGCCCTGTTGCGCGTATCACCACCGGACTCCTTTTGGCTGCTATTGGTGCTACCGGCTATACTGTTCTCAACTACTACGCCTACAAGACCAGTCCCTGCGGAGATTTTGGTAGCTCTCAATCTTGCGTCGATGCGAATGGAGTGAGTCTTTTTTCCCCGATCACCGTCTGGTGGATCGCCATCCCATATGCCATCGGCGGGCTTTCCGAGCTCTTCGTCAATGTCCCTGCGTATGGTATTGCATACTCCCGTGCTCCAGTCAACATGCGCGGTTTGGTTTCTGCTCTGAATCTTTTGACTCAAGGTGTCACTTACGCCTTTGGACTTGCATTCTCCGGACTGATCCATGATCCATACCTCACCTGGGTGTTTGGTGGCCCGGCCATTATCGGTTACGTTTCGGCAGTCGCATTCTGGCTCCTCTTCAATCACATTGATAAGGAGGAGTACATGCTCAGCAAGAACGATGAGAGATTTCATGACACTTCGAGTGCAGGCTCACTTGAGCCCCCCCGCGAAGATGAGAAGGCTGTCCCAAATGAGAAGGCTGTTCAAGCTTGAGCACGCTTAACCAAAGCTTTCGTAACCACCTGGGAACAGCTCGGCACCCATACTGGATGGTTAGAAGCAGCGTGAATCTCGTAACAGACATAGCTATTCGTGTTCGGAGCTTCTTAAGAAACTCATGTACAATGGAACCAATCACTTCTTATATATGCCTTGTGCTTTCGTTAGCTCTCTTGACATATTCGTGACGATTCGCTTCATTTAAGATCTAACCTTACTATAAAGCCCCGCTTGAGCTTTCTGGATAAACAAGATTTGCTGAATCGATGAATTTGTCGAGCCAGAGTTACGTCCTTCTCAACGAAGATGGAGTGTCTCTAGGCTGTGTTTGGCTTGGCATGGCACTTGCTGCTTTGCACCCGGCTGCGCTATTCGTACCTTCTTGACTGCCTTGTAGGTTGTTCAGGCTGCTCAGGTGAGCGACGTTGACTAACCGTATCCGAAGTGAATTCGAAAAATTGTCGTCTGGGATTGCATCCACTAAGAGAAACACCCTTCAATGGTATGAGATCTGGATTATCAAACCATCTTTAAACAAAGTTGTATATTAGGATATAGTTGGGTTTATCTAAAGTCAATGGCAATGATGCCTATCATCGTTTGACCAAAAAAAGCGCGTAATATACCTCCATCGCGCAACGAGGAAGAAGCGATTACAATCTGTCAAGGAAAAATCTAGGCAAATAGGGTCGAAGCTCGATTTAATTCTGTTGTGTGACGAGGGAAGCACTTCCTAAAACCTAAGACCCCTATATACCCCAAATCACGTTTTTTAGAACCACACGATCAAAAACTCCAGTCCGCCTACCTAATCTTGGCTCGCCAAATCGCCTTTCCCTGCCAACTCGGTTCTCTCTTTAATCGCTCCACCCAACCCACCATGCCAACTCTGCGCCGTATTACTCGCATTCGCCGCTTCCGTCTCGGCCGCATATTTCTTCAGCACGCTCATGTCAACCACATCCAATGCCTTCTCATTCGTAGCATGCAGATGCACTTTTGGAACCAGTTCTGGATCAGGTTGTGATTGCGATTGTGCGTACCCCACCGCTCCCTCCAGCGTGCTGCGCAGAGGCACCATTTCGTGCCCGGTTTGAGCCCTGCGGACCGGAGATTGTTGTGAAGGTGAGGAAGGGGTCGGTGAGTGTTGCTAAGCGATCAATTAGTATTTTTTGACAATGATTAACTTGATTGAATGGGTTGAGATAAGAAAAGGGAAAGGTACCGGCTATTGAGTGGTTCCCCCTGTCTTCTGGACCAACGTCGCAAGAACCCGTGCGGTAGAAACCTGTCATGGGATCTTTACTGAAGAGACCCAGGGGTTTCTTGTAAACTGTAAAGATTTAATCAATTCCACTGTTCCATTGTCGAAAAGAGAGAGATACCATTCGGGGATTTATGGGCTTTGCCGGATACCATGATTTTCGACTTGAGGAGCGATCTTTTTTTCAGGATATACAGCGATTGAGGTGGATACAAAATGGAGACCCTTCATGGGAGAAAATAAAAGAACACAACGTTAATTGCTCGATTTCCCGTAACACTCTAGTCATCATCATTCAGTGGTGACGTCGAGACATATTTGATCTGCAGGGTCCTTTGCCCCCACAGTTTTTGACTGACGCAAATCAGTATTCGGGTCAACCTCTGTCCACTTGTTGCCTTTAATAAACCCTCAAAAGTCAAATCAATGGGCCTTCAAATGATCGTGGCTGATATTTCTTTTAAAGAGTGGACAGTACAATTTTCTGTAAATGTTCTCTATTTTGTAGAGACATATCAATTGGGCAATTACTGATACTTAGACATGGCAGATGCATCAACTCGCCCAGCCGAATGATTCAATATTGTGAGGTGAAATTCAACGTTCAAAAGCAGTTGGAGAATAGAGTTGTATTTCTTAGCTATGTGCTGTTATGTACTACGTGGAGCTGATAATTGTGCTGGGCTTCAAGCGCTTGATAATTGTTCTCAATGACCAACCATCCCCCAAATATTTACTTATGAGTGTATATCTTAGATAGATACTGTTCTGAGACCCCTTATGCGAGCGAATCGCTGTCTTCTGGCGACGTTGATTGCTGTAGTTGCTGTCTTTTGAGATCCCGGTTGTAGAAATGGCGGATGGCGAAAACGGTCAACACAGCTGATGCTCCAAAACCAGCATTGATGTAATTACCAGCCACGATATACGGCTGCTTGTTGGCTGGAAAGGTGAAGATGGGAATCCAGGCGGTAAATATGTAGGCGAACGCGTTCATCTAAACGCAATCATCAGCTCTCAAGTTGTAAAGAGAAGAAGAAACGGGAGCACGAACCATGGCGGAGATGTACGCCCGCTTTTCCGGGTCATGTCTGTTCACCTCGTTCACCCAGGTCCAGGTAATACCAGCAGATGTTCCTCCGAGAGCGGTAAGATCTAGCAAGGGAAGTAATGTCAGCGCTTATCACGAGCTGCTTGTTGGTGAAGACTTACAATAAAGGACCCATCGACTTGCTTTGTGGTGAGGATGGACAGGTGTTGCGGCAAGGGCGATTGGAAAGATGATTGCCATCGTAGCCGCAAATGCCATACCAGGCCACCTGGCCGAACCTGGCAAGCTGTCCGAGATCCATGCACTCAGAAGAGTGCAAACGATGGTAATGATGTTTATCTGGAAACTATGAGCTCGTTTCCCTTTCGCTGGGATAAGGAGAACTTACCCCAAGAGGAATAATGTTAATATCAGCAACTGAAAAGACTAGTGGTTTTCCTTTGACATTGTAACTCTTCACCCAAAAAATCACTACAGCAGTTAGTTTGTTTAAGTGTCATAAAAGCATACTCGGCTTACTTGATCCTCCGGTCTGTCCAAACTGAGCCATGAACGCAAAGAACAAGGGAACTTTTTGATTATGAGAATCTGCGCGAGACAACCACAATATAGGTGCTTACAAAGGTAAACATGCCATGTTGTGTGCCAACGTTTAATGTCCTTCCACTTGAATAACCCAGTGAGAGGCTTAACTTCGGAAGGCATCCTTGCACGTGCCAACTCGACTTCCTCTTTAGAAAAAATCCTAAATTTTGTTAGCTTTATCAAAATGTTGAGAATGAGGATAAAAACCAGTTGGCCTTGGCTCTAGCAGGAAGTTGAGGCATTGCAAACGCGGTCCAGATGGCGCAAGGGAGGGAGATGCAACCACAAACGCTGCACTTGTTAACCTTTTCTCGTTTCACTCGGCAAAGGGACGTACATGTACATCCACCGCCACCCGGCTAGACCATTGACTTCGTTCAACCCAGCATACACGGCCGCCATCAAGAAACCCGAAAAGAGTGGCCCGACTGAGGTGAAAATTTGAATCAACGTATTGCGTCGAGCTAGCTCGTGAGGTTTGTAGTAGCTCGAGCACACGTACATGACCGCCGGGAAGTGACCGGCTTCAAACAAGCCCACGCTGCAAGGAAGTTAGCAATTGGAGGGGTAAGGGAAAGTAAGAGACGTACAAGAAGCGGAAGACATAAAGCTGGGTAACGTTTTGGACACCTGCGGTAGCAAAAGTGAAGACACTCCAAGATAACTCAAGAAATGCAATGTAAATTGGAACGTTAACCTAAGTTTTCTTTCAATACATAGATCAATGCGAGGTGAAGTTAGTGACATACTCGGGTAAGAAGCAAATTTGAAGGAATCTGGCCAAACACATATGCCGCACTCCAAATTGCGTTTGCATAGTTGAGCTCTTTCCCGTAAAGCTTAAGATCCTCCTTCATGCCACTGTCTGTATCATGTCTCAGTTAAATTCAAATTGTTCGTCGGGTCACTCACTAAAAGCATTGGTGATGTTGACTTGATCGAGGTATCGGCACATAACACCCAGAGCTGATGCCGATATAAGTGTCAAGTCTAGCTTGGTAAGAAAGCGAGCTTCATCTTTCGGAACGTCGAGTGCTACAATGATCAGCGATTGTTCCTTTTTCTATACAGGCCGCAGGAAGCTCACAGGACCATAGCAATGACCTCCAAGTCCTCTTAGACTCGGTGTACACGGGACCGCCTGTTCCTTGGTCCGAGGCATTGAAACCTAGAGAGACAGGTTTTTCGCTTTCAGCAACGACGAAAGCGTTTTTGAGAGCTTTTTCATGAGGCTGTGACATATTTGCGAGATTTGATTGACACAAAATGTTCCGACGCTCCTCTCTCCGCCCCGGACATTATGTATTCTTATCAATCGCATTGTATTTGCATCACAGCTCGAAACTGGTGTCGCCTTACGCATGTCACATAACGACATCTGATAACAGGAGAGCCAAGTCGTGCCCAGCGTGCTAGTCACGCCGAGAAGACTGGAAACCAAATGCTCTGGACCGATCTCAAACTAGTGAAATGATGATAAATCTAACATTTGCGAAGCGAGCAGCGTGTGGCTGTTCTCTCTGGCAGCCGAGTGGCATACGGGGTAAGTTCTGGCATTCTTGAGCAGTCTAGAAGGGTGTGCAACGTCGTGGCGACCTATCATGAGCACAGAGAGATACGTGCGATGGCGTGCTTGATCACTCATGTACGAAGTTCACTTTCTCTCTAGCTGATCCGCTTACTGTGTGGTAAGGTACATATAGAGGGGCAAAAACCCCACTTATTCCACTCAGCTCTTTGAAAAGACGAATATTGTTGAAACTTTCGGTGCACGGAGTATATCCACGGATCCCACGCTGTGCCTCCTATGGTTTGGCACCAACTCTCATAAGCGAGTAATTTTGAGTGTTGGCTCGGCTCGGAACGACCCAGGGACTATTTTGATTACTAGTGTCCTTGGAAGTCCATTTCAACTATGAATAGGCTGACTCCTTGTTATGTATGTCTTTTATACTTGAAATATGCAATCCATTCTCGCTACTGGGAAAGAAACGACAGGTGCCGTTTGGCCCTGTGATCTGGCTTGGCATATCTCTCAACTATACAAAACACCAGTAGTACTTTTAGGTTGTAGAATAAGAGTTATGTAAGCTATGATTAACTGGCGTTCTTTATCCAGGTAGCTTGCCTTATTTCAACTCGGCTAGTGTACACGAAACTTTCGACGCTTCTACAAAGCATCTCTGCCTGAGGTTTTATAGTGGACGAGCTGTGAACCCCACCTACCTAAGCTATCAGAGCAGCCTAAGCAGTGCCCACTAAAACCTACAAGTATAAAGCCTTGATACTAAGAGCTCCGAGTTATGCGTGAGTGGCTTTGAAGTTCGAGCTTAAATAGACTCTCTGGGAGTAAATCTAAACTTCTGAAAAGAGGGAGCACCTTTAAAAGACGGCAAGCATGGTAGGGGAATCTGCGCACGTAGATAGTAGGAGTGTAGGATAAATCAAAAAGAGGAAGTCAACTAACACTTATATCATTATTTTGGGATTGTCTAACGTAGCCAAGTTGCCGAGTACCTAGGTAGCCAAGGCGGGCAAATTCGTCTTCGCCGAGCGAAAAAAATCAAAACCGCAGAATGTCAATTCTCGTCTTTAACAAGCACTTGAAACTTAAAATGCGGAGCTCTGAGATACCTATTTCTTATTGTCTAGAGTTTTTACCGACTTTAGTAGAGTAAAGATTGTGGTATTTCAGCTCCAGCACCATAATCATACAGAAACCTGTACTCTGTTTTCGGTGGGAAAGCTCCTTCTCCTGAGGACGATGTGGATAACACTTCAGATGGCCAAGCACGAAGAGATGATTATTTGTATGCACTGACTTCAAGTATAGATTCGGTTTTGACTGGGCGAAGGTTCTTCATCATTAACTAAGCTATATTAAGAGTGGGAGCGCTAGACACGCATGAAGGTGATCTGGTAGTGGTCTTGAAAGGAGCTGACACACCATTGGTCATCAGAGAACGTGAGGACGCCGGGGTATATCTAATTTTAAGAGAAGCTTATGTTTCTGGTCTGATATCTGGATAGCTCTTTACAGAGGAGAGTAGCGAAACTCTCGACAAAAGATGAAGAGACATTGTAATCTGTTGAATAAGCGGGAGGCCTCCTGTTGACTGACAACCCAGTTTACTTAAGTGAATGTTTGCATGCTTAGGGCGAATATACTATTAAACTAAACTGCATGCGTTTCTCGCATTTTGGAAGACTTAAGATTGCTTTGGCGAACACACAGGATGCGGTCGCTTTCTTGGGAAAGAGCTCCGGGAACTAAATTGTGAATTCCAGACTGCAGCCACTTTTCTCTAAATACTACTAATGTCTCATTTGTCTAAAGGGGAATTTTAGCACTGTATAATTTCCTCGATATCTTTGCAAATCCAACGCAATTCGAACACGCAATTTTTACTTCGCCGCCCAAAAGCACTGATTCGGGTATTGAAATGTGCAAAGTACTTAAACTGTAGAGACTGAGAACTTTGAATTTGTAGCAAGTTAATAGTGTCCTGTGGTTACCTTTATCAAGACTACCTAGCCAGTCTGAGCATTTCAGTCTCCTACCCAGGTACTCAGAATCTTAGCCAGCCCACGTGATACTCACAGTGTCACTATCACGTGATGATACAAGTAGTCTCTATTCTTCGCACGGTTCCCTCTATGAATCTCGCCTGATAGTTGTAGAGGTCTAGCAGCTGCTCGGGTACATTTGTCTTGCCAAGATTATGAAATATGATAACTATCCGCGGCGCTTCATTGCTACAAGACAAATTGACTTCTGTGTACCTCGCTTATTTACCTTGACCACCTTAGAAAAGGGGATACGATTAAAATGGCTTCAGCTGAGCATAACTTTATACAAGTATCAATGATCCACAACTACAAAGCTAAACTGAAAGTAGCATAACCTCGGGGCAATATCTCTCAAACCGCAGATTATGTCATCCTTACCTAGGTACTTTTTCCCCTTCAAGTCCTGAGAGTGTATTTTGCAGCACACATTAAGGGATCTGGGTAATCGCTTGAGTGTTGGCCGTTTTCCTTGAGGCTATTCTTCCTAGGGTCTACCGGTATTCTTTCTTAGGGGCTATGCCTCTTGGTTGTCCAGACATGCATGGCAGCGGCACAGTGGCCGGCCGGAGGTGGGATTGGTGGCTGGAAAGGAACACCGCCACTGGGGAGCTGATTTGGAGCTGAGGCGCTGAAAGGGGGTGACTTTCCGCCTCCTCTCTCCATCCAAGACATGAATCTACAGTTTGGTTTGACTTCTCGATTGGCTTGGTAGCTTCTTTACTCCCTGGTACATTATATACGAGTATCTTTGGCGGCTCGCAGCGTTAGGGTCAGGCGAGGCTCGCTAACCTTAAATACTTGCGCTGCCATGGCATTGCGCGCGAGAAGCATCAAGCTCCCTCTTGCGCTGCAAGCCGCCGTCTTCCTCTAGGCCATCTTAGTCGATGCAACTCTGGACCCGATTGTCATTGCGGTATGTTTCAATTGCCACGAACAGCATCTGGTCAGCATATGATTTCCGAGAGCTAACCTTTCACTGCATAGGGTTCGCATTTCTTCTTCAAGACCAACGGGAGCGAGTTCTTCACCGCGGTGTGGCCTATGTTCAAGATAGCGGTGGAGGTGACACGTTCGTCGACGTTTTAGCCGACCAGGCCTCTTGCGAACGGGATATACCATACCTACAAACGTTGAGGACAAACGTGGTTCATGTTTATGCCATCGATTCGACCCAGGATCATTCGAAATGCATGGCCCTCCTCGACTCGGCGGGTATATATGCCCTGGTACACCTGTCGACTCCGGCATTGGGGATTGAGCACGATGAGCCGCTTTGGAACACGGCGCTCCACGCGGCCTATACCGCTGCGGTGGATTCAATGCAGAGCTATACGAATGTCTTGGGCTTCTTCGTGGGCGACGAGATTCCCAACAACACCACAAACAGTGATTCCGCTGCCTTTGTGAAAGCTGCAGCTCGAGACGTGAAAAGCTATATCAAGGCCAAGGGCTACCGGTCGATAGGCATCGGCTACGCCTCCGATGATGATGCATCAATTCTTGGCGACTTGACGGATTACATGACTTTCGGGGACAGTGCTACGTCTATTGATTTTCTAGGCTTGAACGTATACTCGTGGTGTGGTGATTCGTCATATACAACATCCGGCTACTCTGAGTTGACCAACACTTTTTCAAAGTACACCGTGCCAGTATTCCTCGCCGAATATGGGTGCAACACTGTTGGAGGGGCGGCTGGAAGGACGTTTTCGGAAGCCCAAGCCATCTATGGTTCCCAGATGACCGGTGTATTCAGTGGTGGTATTGTCTTTGAATATTTTGAAGAAGAAAATGACTATGGTAAGATATTCATCCTGCTTTTCTCTGGCCGCAACTTGGAGCTTATTTTCACCAAAGGCCTTGTGTCAATTAGCGGTAGTTCGGTCTCAACAATGGCGGATTTCAATGCCCTCTCTTCGCAGATGACATCAGCGAACCCGTCATCTACTCCGTTGAGTGCCTATACTCCCACAAATACAGTCGCTCCATCATGTCCCGCCACGGGTTCTACATGGATGGCATTCGAGACCCTACCCCCGTCCCCAAACTCAGCTCTCTGCGATTGCATGTACTCGTCTCTATCGTGCGTTGCAACACCGGGAATTAGCAGTAGCGATGTAGTCACTTTGTTAGGCACTGCATGCGGCCTAGATCCCACTGGTTGTAATGGCATTGCTTCGAATGCCACTGTGGGGAAATACGGGGCATACAGCGTCTGCAACACGACGCAGCAAGTCTCCTGGGCCTTGAATCAGCAATACCTCGGGTCGAAGAATTGCGACTACAAAGGTCTAGCACAAACCCAATCTCCATCAACGCCTGGAGCATCATGTCAAAAGCTTCTGGCCCAGGCGGGGCCCTAGGGAACGGGTGCTATCTCTTCCCCCTCGAGCACTAGCACCGGCATCGGCACAAATACCAGCTCCAGCAATTCGTCAACGGGGACAGGTACCTCGATTGGTGAAGGTGATCCTGGTCAAGGTAGCGGCGGTGGGCTCAGCACTGGTGCGAAAGCGGGCATTGCAATTGCCGCGGTACTAATCGTTGCTGCACTAGCCGGTCTTGGAATCTATGTCTGGCGTCGGAAAAGAAAGACTAAAGAGGCTCCTCTGTCTGGCGAAGGTGGTCTTGAAGTTGGCGACGCGCCTCCAGAGATGCCTGACTCCAGCAGGGCCGAGATGGACGTACCAGAAGCAGACAAGCCTCATCTTATCGCTGGAGAGCTCATGGGCGAAGCACCACCGGTGCATGACATCCAAGTCAATGGCAACGAATTAGACGCGAGCAGAGAACGGGGCTCTATTACAGCCAAGGCACTCGGAACTCGATGCTGCTGCAAGCGTACCAGAAATGAGCGGTGCCCATGTTACCTCCCACAGTGAACTCAGCGGTGACTCCACAAGGCGATCCCAACTCCCGCCGAAACGCAAGCCTCTTTCCAACTCAACATCGCCCAAAGTCAGTGATGATACTGCACCACAGCCAACTTCAGAGCCCTGGTCCAATACGCCATGGTTGAACCCAGGCATGGAGGGTCTTGCGGTGGCTCATCCAGGCACGCATCAGCCTGCCGATGCAGCCGAGGCAGAGGAATTGAGAAGGATAGAAGCGGAGGAGTGGAAGATAGACGAGGCCATTGCGGAGTCGGAACGCCTGCAAGCTCTCCGGAAGCAAAAGGAGGAATTGCAGAAGCGCAAGGCAGAGATGATGGCAAGGAGTGGTGGGGGCCCTGGAAGTAGCAACACTGCCCCCGGTTGACTACGTATAATACAACGCCACTAGAGATACCACAACGAATCAAATGATTTCGGGAGATAGCACAGCCTGGTTGAAGCTGATAAAGATATTTCTGCTTCAGGCTCACACCAGCTCAACTTCTCTCTCGATTAAGCAGATGGAATAGGAGCCTGGGCAAAATTCAAGGTTTGCAAATGTAAATATCCGGCCAAGACATATAAAAAAACAAACGGGTATCCTCTTCTACCTTCTTACGCCTTCAGGGTCGCTCTTTTGGTTGTTGGAAAAGCTGAGATTGGCTAAAGCTACGCCTTTTTAATACGTCATGTATAATTGCAAGCATTCTTCTAAAATAATAGCAAATAAATGCGAACATGGTACGCGATTACGCGATCCGTGTAGGATAGATCCCTCGAAGAGACGACTGCATCTCGAACGTACGGATGATGATTATGTCCCACCAAAGGTCGCTTAAGTGCTCGCTTTGATGAATAGTAAATTAGCACAGATCGGTTCCCAGGCCGTGAGAATTCGCCGCAGCTGATACATGTCGTTCTAGAAAATATTTGTTATTAGCAGTAAGAAACTTGAGTTTATGGTTCAGGTTGAATATTTGTTATCAAGTGCTTATTCCAGACTAAAATGTAAAAGTTAAGTTTTATACTAATGTACTGTACCTCGTGTGTGGAATATTTCGTCCTGGACTGAGTAATGAAGCGTGCTACAATCTATTCTATAACTTTGACATAAAGCTACGTAACGTATTCATGTATAAATTTATGCTGAGTTGTAGCCATTTTGATCGTACCCTGAAAATTGCAGACTGATATGGACTATTGAGGTTAGAACTAATTAGATGTGGAAAGTTTTCAAAAAATTTCATGCTATAATAAGTTTCTATTTGATGTATCATGTTGTTTTGGAAAGAAAATCTCACTTGGGGTTAGGATAAGATTAAGTAGTGTGTTGGTAGCGCACAACCGTTATCGAATCGGTCGAATCGGATCAAAAAGATAGGGTGGAGGCTTTCCAGGGCTACTTTTTGTAAATTATATAATTTGGATTCTTCGTCCCCTTCTCTCTTTTCCAACCCATCCATATTTTATCACGTCAATCTTCATCAATCATAATCTATCCAGATGTTGCAAGCTTCTCTTTCAAGAACTCGACAATGTCTGCAGCACCTTCATCCGAAACCGGGACGCCAGCAAAAGCAAGGAACCCATGCGGCGCGCCTGGGAAGATCTTCACAATGGCCTCGCTGCCTGTCATTTGCCATTTGATACTCATCAACAACGTATCATCCAACAACGGATCTTCAGTACCGCACAGAAAGATTGCCGGTGGAAGGGGTTTGCCTGATCGGGTAAACTCCTTGAAGTTCTCGTACAGCGGGGAGATTAGAGGATCCTGTCGTGCAATTATGTCCTTGCCAGGAGTATAGGCGTCTTTGAAGCGATTGAGAGTCTCGGTGTTGATCACCAATGGCTTGTCGAACGATGAGGCTTGAGGCAGGGTGTGTGTGAGGTCAAAGTAGCCATATGGAGCAATCACACCACTGAGTTTATGTTCGGGTCGCGAACAAAGTAGTTGAAATGTCGATTGAACGGCAAAGTTCGCACCTGCACTCTCTCCGACGATGAATCGCAGCTTGGCACCGTATTCGGCTTCTCCGTGGTCGACCAGATACTCAGCCGCGTCAAAACTATCTTCGACGGCAGCAGGATGAGGATCTTCTGGTGCAAGACGATAGCCGACGGAAATAGATGTCAACTGGCCTTCATTTGCCCATCGCTTCAAGTTGTTATCAGAACTACAAGTTTATCAGTAAACATCATTGGGTGATTGTGGATCACCTACTGCTTATGGGAACCAATGATGAATCCACCGCCATGAAAGTGCAACAAGAGACCCTTGCTTGGTTCGCCATTGTCAGGTATATAGACACGGATGGGAATGGTGCGGCCCGCCTCGCGAGACGGAACCACTGCGTCTTTAGCTTCTGGGAGGTAGACTGGAATGGGAAGAGGCGTCTGGCCGACTTCTCGCATCTCACGGTACTTTGCAACGCCTACCTCGTACCAGTGCGGCCCCGCCGATGATACCTTCTCCACCAAGGCAGTGAGCTTCTTTGTGCCATCTGTCACGCTGCTCGGAGCGAACTTGGTAGCGTCAACGACAATATCACTAGTAAGAGGCATCTTGGCGGATTGTGGAGTGGAAAATGGAGATGATGGTGAGGTTATGATGCATTTTATATGTGAATTTGAAGGAATATTGCTACCTAGAATGAAGAAGTTGGTTCTGGTTGAAGGAACGCTCAGTACCTCGGCCAATATCCTGGGCATGGTTCAAACGCCGATACCGAAATCTTATCACCGAATAGTCTAGTTCGTTTTTGGCTGCGCCACGTCCCGACAGTTTGGGTCATGAACGCCGCTAGCTGGGTGAGGGAGGCTGAATTTAGTATCCCGGATAGTTATGCTAATTCCTCCTATCGTTGAAAACCAGAACTCTTCAATTATTGTTATGTATTGCTGTAGTCCCTCACTCCATCTCTCTTTCTCAGGAGCAAATACCCCTGTGAATGTAGGGTTCTCAGGTGGACAGGATGTGGATGTCTATATGCTAGAGACAGTTATCTCGGTAAGAGATGGTGGAGACTGGATTGCGGATTTGGATGTTTTCAACACGATTGGCAGTATAAAGCTTCAGCGAATGAGAAATTGTCATGAAGACAGCCATGGCGCCGCGATCACAGGACAAAATCTTACCGCCATCGATAATTGGTTCGGTTTGATTGATGCGCCAGAAACACCCTTGAGTATTGTACGTGCTCACAGAAACTGGCAAGCTCGACTCGCGGCGGCGACTATCAGTATTGCTCTAGGTTATGAGACGGTTGTTCTTTCGGATAAACCATGTTGGTGTTGTTTCAATAAAAAGGCTCAGGAGATGTCGTGGGGTAGAATTCATAACGTTGTTTTGATAGGGTAGAAGGCCATATCGTCTGGTGTGGAAATTTGTGTATTTGTTTGGCCCCGTTTGATATATTGAGCTGTTTTACCTTGATACCTAGTGAATATACCCTTCTCGAGCGACTACAATTTTGCAAATCTTACATCTATCTATACCTTGGAATTTAACAAGAGTCTTCCGAATAGGGAAGGCTAGATCTACGCCACAATTGAGAAGGACTTGAATTGTATGGAAGTTATTTTTACGAAGCGCGAGAAGGTCATGATTTCGATAGTAACTTGTCTTTTTCGGGCCTCTGCATTAAACCCTAAATTTCGGAAGTGCTACAAGCAGCAAGAATTGATTTTAAGTAACTTTCCTAAAAGAGAATACAGAGATAGTAAGTAAGCCTTCTGGTATATTCTACCGAAAAAATCAACACAAAAACAGTTAAAACGAAGCATTTATGAGCTTGTTTACTATTGCTATATATGTCGCCTACCTTAGACAAATCTCGGCTTCCCCACCCTACTCTTGATCAAAATTATTCAAATACATAAGTCCGTGCACCCCCATTCCGAACACCCCCCCATTCCGAACACTAAAAATAAGCGATTTTCTAGACCGCAACTTCGACAAGATAATTAATTATTAAC
>QYAI01000143.1:0-66797 GCA_003988855.1 Arachnopeziza araneosa
TCTGTAGAACCTCCTTTATAGAGAGTCCTACGCACGTGCTCCCGCTAGCGAAATGACGGAAAAATGTCATGCACCCTGGAACCCCACTACACTATCTTTTTTTAGGTGGCATTATTCAAAATGATTTGCCAAAAACACATAATTTTTCAACGTCAATAATGGCATATTATCGTCAAACATCCAACTTTCAACCATTTCCTTAAGTGATTATAGTTTCGCGCCTAAAACTCATTTTCGTATCAAAGTGCACCACTAGAGCATAAATATAGATCTTCCATTTGGGGAACTTAGAGAGCCAAATAATATTTTGGCTACTGAATTCGACCACGTGCATTCATACTGGTTCACTCTGTCCTTAACCAATCCGAGAAATTATCTTTAGCACGAAATTCTTTATCAACTTGTTTACTTGCAACCTGAATCCCTCTTACGCTAATAGTGTTGTTGATTGAAATTATTTGGTGTTACTTGACGTTGACCTAGGGCTTTCGTTACCAAAGTTTGGTATCCACCCACAGCTTTAACCAAATCCGAAATCCTCAAAAATTCGTGGTCTGAGTGAGCAACCAAGATGCTTCCAGGGCCATAGAGATACTTCTTGTGGTTACCTTTAAGGCTCGGGATGTCTGTCCCATAGTTAAGTATGGCTGTCTCGAATCCTGAATTCCGTTTTGTTAGATTGATTACACCACAGAGGATCGAGGAACTTGAACCTTCGACGTCATGATCTATCTGAACAGGCCCTATCGCATAAGATGAGAATTCAACCTCTAGCCATGGTGAAGCTTCTACCACCGCCTGTTTTATGAGTTGCTTGATCCGTGTGGGATTATTTATCGCAAGTCTGACCGAAACTGTAGCAGAGGCGTCTGGTGGAATGACATTGGCAGCGACACCACCTCCGATTGTGCCAACATTGAGCGTTGTGGCGCCAAACTCCTCGCTTCCAGGCAACTTGATGCTCTGTAGTTTGGCAAGGCCTTGGACAAGTATGTCAATGGCATTTCTTCCCAGCTCTGGATAACCCGAGTGGCCAGCTTTGCCTTTGGCAGTAACGTTAAAACCTAAACCACCCTTGTGGCCACGCGCGAGTTTCAATTCCGTAGGCTCCCCAAATATTACGGTCTCCCATGACAAGCCCAAATCATTGGCGGCCTTCATTCCAGCACCGCCTTTTTCTTCACCAACGACAAACAATAACGCTACGTCGCCTTCTTGCACTCTCCGATTTTGGTGAAGAAGCTCTATCGCCGTAATCTGTGCGGCCACACTGCCTTTTGCATCGGCTGAACCGCGACCCCAAATTTCATCACCTTTCCGTTGATAAGGGAAAAATGGCGGTACGGTGTCGATGTGAGATGTAACAAGGATTCTGGTTTCTCTTGCATCGCCTAGGTATGCAAGTACATTGTGTCGATTTTCTCCTACTAGTTGAAGCTCTACGGTGAATCCAATATTGTTCAGGTATTCTTGTAGAAATTGGGACACATTCCGTTCAGAGTCTGTCACCGATGGACGTTCAACTAAGGATTTGTGCAGACTCACAACCGAAGTCTGAATCGCGGCAAGCGAATTGTCGAAAAGATGATGATCATAGCTCGCCGCCGAGCTAAATGAACAGCTCAGAAGAGCGATAGTCTCTATCCATATAGTCTTCATGGCGAGGTTTTTTTTTTATTCATGTAGCAACTGAAAGAGCTAGTAACGCGACTGCAGCATTGTTGTGAAGCGTTTCAAATTATTCCCGATGGCGCATCTGGCTGCATGGCTCGCGTGCTCGACCAATTTCCTTGTATCTCGCTGGTCGCTCGCATCGCAGGTATTTGTGTGACGAAACTTTTACTCACGAAATGTGATTCCAAGGATCAGCGCTATCACGAGAGTATTGCGTGCTATAAGCTAATTAACGCGACTACGAAACGGGAATGGATCGGCCAGTCTTGATGATCCTCAGTCACACAAAGTTGGGGAAAAGCAATTGTGAGACTGTTATACATATATCTGGGAACTGTACGACGCGATTGCTGAATGCTGGTTCTGCGCAGGGTTTGAGACAGTATATGTTTGTCGCATCTTGGCCAGGATTTTGATTGTCCCCTTGAAAATCGGTAGACCCTGCTATTTACTACAATGTCATCCACCGGCGTTGAACGCAGCCCTGTAACGAGTTCGACTGAGAAAGAGACCTTCGTGGCCTCTGCCAAATCCCCAGACTCGCCACTTCAATCCAACCATTTGCATTTCGTGTCACGGGGCGACCCATTAACTACGGACGATGGTTCCACGGACGACCAAATTGTCGGCTATGACAGTTCTCTCATGAAGGATCGAACGCTATTGACCAGCGCTGAGGAGAAAAAGCTCTTGAGACGAATAGACTGGCACTTGTTACCGCTCTTGGCTGCCATGTATATGATCAAGACAATTGATGCGGCAAATGTATGTCAACTATGGAATAGTCTTACCAACTTCAGTATATCGCGACTTACACAGTATAAACTGTAACAGGTGTCCAACGCTCGCATCATGGATAGAGGCACCAAGAGAAATATATTAACTGAGCTTCACATTACGTCGAATCAATATAATTTGGTCACCGTTTGCTACTATGTACAGTTCAACTTCGGTTCCCGTCTTGTTTGTTTTGGCTCGCTAATTTTTTGAAAGATCCCGTATATCGTTGCCGAAGCTCCTTTCAATTTATTGGTAAAATACGTTAAACCATCAGTATGGCAAGCTAGGGTCATGGTAACTTACCTTCTCTTCTGATGCAGACTAAACTGATTTTCCCCCTTTAGATATCTTGGGGCATAGTCTTGATTTGCCACGCAGCCGTCAAGAATGCTGGAGGCCTTTACACTGTCCGCGCTCTCTTGGGCCTCTTTGTAAGCACGTTGTCGTTTCTGCTTGTGGTTTTCAGTAACTGAACACTGGTTTTCAGGAAGCTGGGCTATGGCCAGGGATTCTCCTTCACCTTTGTTACTGGTATCGACCGGACGAGCTTCCCAAGCGTATAGTTCTAGTCACCGTCTTCGGAACATTTAGTGGTGTGATAAGCGGAGTCCTCGCTTTCGCTTTCAATGGTGTACATGCTAGAGGTTTGTCAGGTTGGAAATGGTGTGTAGCGAATTCATTTCTCCTGTGATTACAATTGGAACTCATGCTGATATCGGCTTCGAGGCTTATACTGACCGAAGGAGTTTTCACGGTTCTGCTCGGCCTTGCGGTATTCTTTTTCCTTCCAAACTGTAAGAGAAATAAATAAATTTCAAACGTATAGATAAGGTTTACTGACTTTGATCAACAGTCCCCGCAGACGTGAAATGGCTGTCCAAAAAGGAGCAAGCTTTCGTACAGGCTAGGCTGCCTATTCAATCTCCTCGAGACAGCGAGAAGCACTTTGATGGGAAACAATTCATACGAACTTTGAAAGACTACAGAGTGTGGCTCTTTCTCAGTGTGTGGAGTTTCTATACCATTGGTAGAAACCCGTCTCGCGATAATTTCTAGTTTTGGTGTAACTTTGATTTTCATAGGAACCACTGGACTCACTTTCTATCAGCCCACAGTCGTCGCGAACCTGGGGTTTACGTAAGTTTCCTTGTCTCGCTTTCTTCTCTTCCCAATAGATCACTAAATATTTCTCAGGAGTATCGGCAAGGCTCAGCTACTTAACATTCCGCCTGCTGTGTTGTCGAGCGCTTTGATTATCTCCTGTGCTTGGCTTGCTAACACCGGGAGAGTTCCGATGCCATTGATACCACTGTCTTACATGATCGTCATAGAAGCATGTTATGTGGTTGAGTATGTGTATCCAAATACTGGAGGTGTATACGCAGCGACGACACTTGCTGGCGGCTTCTCTACAGCCTGGTATGCATATCGTCTTATCCTACATACGATTTTTTGTAATTTTCTAACAAGAGCCACAGGTATACTATGATGTGGCCATGGCGAATCCAGACCACAGAAGGAGCCACGGGATCCGCTTTCGCCATTGCTTTCGCCAATAGTTATGGCCAAATCGGAGGTGCTGTGGGCCCGCAGCTGTTCAACTCAAGATTTGCACCGCATTACACAACATCTTTTGCTATTGCAATGGGTTTTGTAGGTATGGCTATTGTTATGGCAAGCATTACCTGGATTGTTACTGCTAGAGTAGATATCGAGACGCGGAAAATCAGAAGGATTAGAATTGCTGCGGGGAAGCGAAATCAAGCTGTCTTGGACGATGTCGACATTCATGCTACAGAGAAAGGATGGAAGCGCCGAATTGTTTGAATACAACTGTGATTGTGAATGGTCATTTTAAGTAGTGAAAGGGGATTGGAGCATTGATCTTCACTACAATTGTGTGGAAGATACTCTTACTGAGAAGGTGTGTAGTTCATCGAGATAGGTCATGGAAATCGAAGTCATTGCTTAACTTCTCACATCAGTTATGGATATATTCAAGCAATTTCTATATAGGATCAATATCAAGGCAGGTTGAAGACTGAATAGAGAAGGAGAGACAAATCTTTCAAAGCATCTCCTCCATAATTTCAACATTCTGATCCATGATAGACTAAAACTCCTTGGTTGATCTTGATTTCCTAGTTTAGATCCATAGTACCTACTACTCCACTCAATTTTTTTTTTAAAGATTTTTAGATCAAAGACTACCAGGTTGCGAATTTTAAATTGATAAACTCAACGATTCAATCAGCTCGCTGACGATAAATCTGATTCTGGTCACATCTTGCTGCTGCCAAGTACGATGGTGTATTGTGACACGACTGAGAAGAGAAGCAATTGCACATGGTTTAGGTAAGGAAGAATCATGAAAAGATATTGAAAAAACCATTGATACAAAAGCTGTTGAATGGTCACTTCATTCATTTGATTGCAGATGAGTTTTTAAATTGCAGTGGATAAATAAAGTACCGAGTAAAAGTCGACGAAACGGGAGAACTATGTGCCTCTCTATCCAAGCCAAGATAATCAAGCAGACCCTTTAAAACACCGAAAGCCATTCCCATATCTCCCTAGCAATCTGTACTTGTTCTTTTCAATTCTCTTCGCCTTTAACATGCCGGATCCGGACCCAGGGCAGGAGCGCCTGCTTGTGGCAGCGCCATGAAATAACCCCAACCCTGTCATCTGATTAGCATGATGAAGTTCAGATCTCAACATTGGAGTTCCAGAGTTAGGGGATGTCTCGAGAACAGAGGTAAATCTCGCACGCTTTGTCGTTCATCTCAGCCCCCGAGACAGCTCTGAGATCTAGAGCTCATGCGTGATGAGATATAGTTTGAAGAGAAAGAGCCTTACATGAGCAATGATGTTCTCATCACTGATTGTCCCAAAGGACCCGTCGGCAAATCCACTCGTGCAGACATTGACAACTGATATCGTACCCTTGCAGTCTTTGGTCCAAATACTCTGATCCTGAGACATCTCAACACAAGCATCGAAGAGAAGAGCGCCAGGATTGTCTGTTGTGGTATAGGCCCCGCCTTTGATATTAGGCTCGCCAGGGAAAGGGTATGTCTTTTTGTTTGTTGCTTCGTAATTGAGGGTAATATCCGGAACTCGCCCTTGGGGGTCCGAGATCACGATATCACTAGTCAAGAATGTTAGAGTGAATTCTGATTTTGTGGGACGATCGTTTCTACTTACGTGCCGGTTGGCGCGTTGAGCCATGACCCAAGTAGACTTTCCTGATCTCCGCCTATGTACCACAACATTAGTTTTCATAAACAATGACACAACTTCACACCCGTTGAAGAACTTACATTTGAGCCAAGCATTCGAGTTGATGACGCTTTGATCCACGCTACCAGGGATAGCTGTAAGGTAAAATATGCAAACGTTTTTTAACGTCGTTTTATTATAAATATCCGAGATTTGACCCTGGAGTAAATCCTATTTATGTGTTAGTTATTTCAATAATCCATAGTTAATAAGAACTGGCGAAGATGATAAAGAGTATCTTCATACGTACCACTGTATTTGCACCGAAAACTTGGCCGAGAGCCCCAAAAAGACCTTTGAGGATGGCGTTCGCAAGTTCTTCGACTAATTCAGCCATTTTGTGTTGTAAAAGAAGAGCGAAGCTGAGATGAATAGATGTAAAGTCTAGCTAAAGTGTTGTCAGGCTTTTTGAAGATGGTTGTTTGTTCAGGTAATGAGATCAGTGCAGTGATTGAGTAGAGCTACAGGATAGGCAGAAAAGTAGAGATACTTATACATTTTCAATTTTGAATTGTCTTGGCAAATTCAGCCATGTAGTGAATAGTGAGCATGAGATACTTTCCGTAGCAACCTCTAAAAAGATTCCTAGAGGATCTAGAGGATTACGGCGCTTCGGACTGCACCGACCTGCGCCTTGCATACCATAACAAGCAATGATTGAAATAGAATCGTTGCTCTCAGGTACCACTTTTACGTTAAAATCGTTAAGAAAGTGTAAAGGCCAAGACCTTTTCGTTCCTTCAGCTACGCCTCAAATGCGTTAGTCGCTAAGCACTCCTTGGACCTATCAATTCGGCTCGCCTCGGAAAGTTTTTGTTTTTGCCTATTACTTTGATACAATCTGCGCCACTACGTGCCGCCTCCACGCGCTGCGCTTTCCGTCATCCGTTTCATCTCTTCATGTGCCTCCTCCTTGCAGTTCCCCGGAATAGTAATGCCCTAAGCGAGGCGCAAAAATCTACCCAAGCTGGTTACCAATGTTCGCTAAACTGTGGGACTGAAGCACTAGTCACGTGATAGTAAGCACGAGGCGTCGAAATGGGCCTCGAGAGCAATCCTTGAACCGGCCTCTAATTTTAGCTAGTGGCAGGTGCGGATAACCAAAGACTCGAAATAAGTCCCTAGCTCAATGACCATTCTTTCCCCTCATTCTCTCCTCCGCCTCACCTCCGCCGACCTTTGCCTCACCTATACTTACCTAGGTACCTGAATATCGATAAATCACCCAAGCTCACCTTCCCAGACAGGGAGGTCCAGGTTGCAAAAATTGTGGAGCAAAGCCCTCGCAAAATAGAGGTCAACACCTCAAGTTTTTCCGGTGTCCCGTTCGGTGTTCACTCAAGATACCAAGGTATAAAAAACACTCAAAAACAGCAAGACAAAGCTATTCAATTATAACTATAGCATCATGAATTGCAAAAAGCTTTTCCGCGGGAGCAATTTGAAGAGTATTTGAAGATGATGTGGCGTGTAGTTGACTCGAGCAGCCGAATAGAAAGAACAGTGACCATCGAATGACCGAATAATCAACTAGATTGATAGTAGAAGAATAGCAACATAATCCAAGCTTGCTAATTCAAGGATTAATGCAGACTAGAGAATGGGGTGGGACAGCGTGAGTCTTTCGCCTTTATTTAATGGCGTGCGAGATTTATTCTGCAAATATAATGTTATTATTCTTTCATGACTTCGCTATCATCGACGACTTTATTAATTCTAGCATTGCCAATCTCCTGGTTGACTTTGCAAACGCAATTGATGTTTCCTTTTCATGAAAGCATCCTTTACTCAACTTGAGATAGGAGACCAGTCTCGATATCAAACTTCAGACCCAGGATCTGGGTTTCCTTGTTGATCAACGGAGAGTTTCGTAGAAAAGCTACATCATCAATGATGCTCTGTTCAATACTGCAAAATATCAGCAACAGTTCAAAGTCTGCTCACTTCTCGCAAACTCACTCAAGAATCTCGCCAAATGTCATTTTATCAATGTTCTCCTTCTCCTCAGGTGCGACCTGAGTTAAGGCACCCCTGACTTTAGCATTAGTAATATGTGTCAGACCACAATCCGTGTGATGTACGACAGCGATGACACCCAGGACGCTAACAGTCTGCAGTACACTCAATGTACGGAGTTCATCGGAGACGCGGCCACCAGCATTGGTGATGAAAATGGGTCCTGTTTCTGATAAGCTAAGCTTCGAGATCAATAGAAGTGGTTGCATACTCAACGGGGGCTCGGTGCCGAAGATCTTGTATGGTTGTAGACGAGGATCACAACAGATTACTAGTCTTGTTAGTCTGAGTATTTTCAGAAGAACATTTAATTAACTCACTGACGATGACACTTTTCTCGGCTGAAGCGGCGGACTTGGCTAGTTCCATGATACTTGGAGGAGCTTGATAATTCTCTGTGAGTTTTTGGTTGCGAGACAACATCTCAGCGAGAGGCCCGGTAATGTTAACCATTTTTGCTATATAGCGTAATTTAGGAGATATCTTGACAAAGTCTGGTATCGTGTGATTATATTTCGGTCGAGTTTGAAGTGATGGTCGAGTTGTTGGAAGTAAGATGGTGGAGCATACATTCAACAACTCAGCAGAGAATCAACTGTCTTTATAGATTTCGACTCTCAAATCTGCCTGCCGATAATAGGTATCTTAATAATCGCGGCCTCTAAATCCTACCGACATCTATGACCTCGTCGTACATTGTCCTATGATACCGCCGATGTACTGTTCTGTTATCGCCGTAGCATTAACTTATCATTCCGCCAACCAACAACCCCACATTTCCCAACTGCCTAGGATTATGGTAGGTAAATCCAACGACTTGGAGTTTACCCGAGCAACGGGCTTATTCTGTCTGCAAATAATTGCAAAACAATTCAGCTCGGATATCTATTTGCGAATCATATGTGAGTATTCTCGGTCATGCAGATATGACGCCCTGCTTTCGGAATGGTCGCTTGGATGACAAATGTTTCACGACCTCGGTCATCGCTCGGTGGGGTTGGTCTAGCTTTTAATTTAAACCTTATCAACTTAGCTAGTAAGAATAATTTCATTTTGATTCTAATGATTGAGCTCATAAAGCTGGCCGACGGCCGATTACTGAGAAGCCTGCATCAGAATCTCAATGTGCGCAGATGACAAAGGTAAATCGACCGATTTCCGGATTAGGAGAAAAACGGGAAGCTAAGGAGACCCCAGAGCGGCTCGGTTACAATCGTTTACCTATTTGTCAATGAAGCGAGAGCAGCTTATTCTCAAAGCTAGAGGTTACGCAAGCCTCCGTCTAGAAACCCGCACCCATAGCTTCGGAATCAACCTCCAGAAGCGAGGATCCTCTTAATACTCCCCTTGATGTTACCTGCTAGCAGAACCAAGAAATATTGCGCATAAAAGCGCTTTCTGTATCTAAAGTGCCCTCGGAGCTCCGACAAATTATGAGCAGCCACAATTACTCGTAGCACAGCATAAATCAACTGATATAAGAGCGGTTGGAAGAAGGAAGGCTCGAATTTACCTTAAACCAACCATAATAACATTCTCTTTGAATAGAATGACTTGTGTGATGAAAAAAGCTTGTAAAGAGCGGAAAGGGCATCTATCTCAGAACTGCGCCGAGTTCAGACGACATTGAGGTTTTTGGTGATATCTTATGTTCTTGAATCCGACCCCATCACATTGTGCTCATTCTAATTGATTGTACTCTTTGGGATGTTTATTTTGGACTCTGGAATGGGTTTGGGAGGTTGTGGGATTTTAGTGTTTGCGAATCCACCCTGAGCCGACCCAACCAAGTTTGATAGAAGATTCAGGATGTGGAAACGAAAGATATAATAGCAGTCTAGTCGCACCAGATGATCACCCAAGGCATGCAATACGAGCATCGTCAATAATCAATCAGGTTAAATAGAAATTATGAAAAACATTCTAGGTTTAGAAGAGCGTGACTGGGCTGCGTGACTGCTTCGGCCCAATCTTCTTCCCTTCAGCATTCCCGCATCTTCATACCGCAACAGCTAAACCAGCGTGATTTCTTGCAGAGGCAAATGTTCCCAGAACTTTTTTTCCCCTAAAATCAAAGTAAACGATGTGTTTGTAGGTACTAGCATCAACTTAACTCAGTAGAAGTGCGCGTCGCCTGAGAGTTCGTACGCTTGAAGTGCATAAACCGGGCTTTCCATTCCAATTTGTTTTAATAATAGTCGTGGCTATTCCAGGCGCCATTCGTGATCCGCTCCGTTTCAAGTTTACCTTATATTTCTCTTTTCCGAAACTCTGCAACGTCCTAAAAATCGGAAATCTTTTTAGCCAATAGGCTAAGTTTCACATACTCGCCTAGATTGCAAAATTTATACAATTTCGATCATGCATCGTTTCTCTCCCCCATTTTCGTCAAATGAAATGCACTCTTCTTCCTGGCTCTGCAGAGACAGCCTCTCCGAAGCCATTCCGAGCTTCAAACAATCCTCAAACCAAAGATTAAGTACTCCTAGTCTTCACAGCTTGAGTACGCAGTTCAATAAGGTTGAATTGGTTATCTTTTGCTGCATAGCAACCATGTTCATTTGTCGTCTTCTCCAATTCCAAGTTTCAGGCCACCTATACAACCGTTCTGAAACAACCCTTCAGGATCGTACTTCCTACTGACACCTTTTAGAAATTTAAAATTCTCCTCTCCATAACCCTCAAAGGGTTTCTGCCACGTCGCACAATAATTGAAAAACCGAAACCGATGTCCCGTCCCATTAGCCTCTGCAACTTCATTCATCTTCTCGATCGCCCTGCGGGTCATCTTCTTCACGAGCTCGTCATCCACGTCTTCGTCCCAATTCACCGTGAAGCTGACCATAACGAGCGACTTATCGTCGCCTTCGTTCAAACCTAGTGGATTCGGATCTCCCATGCCTGCCCATCCCGGTAGCAGAGGCTGCAGGACCAGCGTCCAGACCAAGCCTTTGCAACGACGGAGAGAGCTGATTGCATCAAGGTAGGCAGTATGTACTCCCTTGAGTGTGGTAGGGTCATTCTTGATAGTAGTTGTTGCAAAGACTTGGCGTCTTCCTGGAGGGTTGAGCGAGCTCATTTCGTTAGCAGCATCGGTTAGGGTTCGAACCTTACAGGTACTCCAAACACGCCAAAGCGATGCGAAAGGAGAAGTTTTCCAATAGACAGGCCATTTCTTCGCTGTCTCTGGCTGCTTAGTATAAGCTAGACTCACAGAAATGACCTGTATGCCGATTTGTTGGACATATGAAAAGCAAGCGATCGGCCCAGCAGCGTAAATGTCGTGTGTAGAGCTGGAATCGCTCGTAATCTCCCTTTTAACAGATTCATGGAATGCCGCCAGGACTTTGGTAGCTTGGGAGGGGAGCATATAGAGAAAGCCGGCCCATATCTTGGTGGAGGGAAAGCTGCGGACTGCGAAATGTGTGACTATGCCAAAATTGTTGGAACCTCCTTTAAGGGCGCGCCAGAGGTCAGAATTGTGGGATGCAGACGCTGTGGTGGCTTCGCCAGAGGCGAGGACGACTTGGTAACTGATGACGTTGGAACAGACAAGGCCGAAGCGGGGGGTAAAGAAGGATATACCGCCTATTTTGTACCTGTGTCAATTTTGGGAAAGAAACAGGAAATCGCTGGTGAGGCTTCCAAAGGGGAGAGAGAAGGGAGGGTGTGTTCTTACCTCCCAATGTGAGGCCGCCCACTCCAACTTCAGCATTCCTGCCTCCAATAACAGCGAGACCCTTCTTGTCTAGATACTCATAGACATTTCTCCATTTGGCACCAGCTCCAAGGACCACACTGGATCCATCGTCCGAGGGAGTCACTTCAGAAAAGAGACTAAGGTCAATCAAAACCCCTCCATTAATACTCGCGGCGTGAGGAACAGGAGAATGACCACCACTCCGAACAGCAAATAAGCCTTGGGATTGTTTCTGATCAGCACTGTTTTGTCGCTCGTTATACTCACTCTTGAGAATAGTTACGGCTGCGCAGAGCTGCTGAACGTCCTTGGGCCGAACAACACACGCAGGTACCGCTTCGGTTTCTTGCTTGGCCCAATATGCATTCAATGAAAGGTTGAAAGCCGCAATATCATGTGGAAGGATGATACTTCTAGGCAATGCTGCGAGAAGGCGCTTACTTAACAAGGTGAGCTCTGGGGCTGGAAAGCTGCTCTGGGGAGCTTGCGTGGTCCGTGCGGACGAGGGTCGTAAACGCCGCAAAAAGAAGATGGAGATGAGGATGAGGAGGATTGTTACCGCAGATGCAGAAAACAGCTGAGCTGACATTGTGGTGAGTTTTTTGATTGAACCGGGTGAGAAGAGCAAGTTGAAGAGCTTCAATCAACCCTCTCAGCCTAGAGCAAGCTTTGTACGTACATACCTAGGCACTCAAGTAAGTTAAGCCGAGACTTTTCCAGAAATGGGTGCGCGGGTCTCAAGGAGGCATTGCATTTTAATAAGTATTGCGTTATCAATTGAGTCTTTTTAGGTTACACCAAACTTGATTTACAAGTTCCCGACCTTGAAACGTCTCCAGGAGCGAACCAAAGTGAGCCTTAAGACCCAGCACGTGATACAAACGTGATCTACAAGTTCTCTCGTACAATCAGCTCAAGCTATTTCACCAACCTCAGGGAGTCTAGTAGGAAATTTCAGAGTGTTTTAGGAGTAAAATAGGACCAGGAACATCAACTTCAGAGCGCTACCTAGCCTCTATCATATTGTCCCGAGTTCCGAGTGCGAGATAGTCCAGATACAGATATAACGCCTTCAAGTTTATACTTTTGTGTCATATTCATTGTTTCCCATATCTCTTTGAAAGGTCCAGCTGCAACCGCCAGCTCATGGCCAGTGGGCGAAAATGCGATAGACCGTATTTCGTATTGAGCATCGATTTTGATTCCTTTTGTATCGCTCCAGTTGTTATGTCGTAGAGGGATACAACGTCTTTGTTGTATAATGCCAATTGCTTTTCATTCAGTGAGAATGCTTCACATTTCCTGTCATGAACGATTGTTAACGGATAAGTGCTCCAGTTTTCTTCTATCTCTGGTAACGACCTTAAAATTCTGAGAGGACTTCTTTCAAACTGTTTCCGTAAAATGCTCGCTTTAGGTGCGAATAAAAGAGCACTAAGGTAGAGTTGAAGTGGTGTCCATTCGAATATAAGCCTTTGACGTGCGGTAAATTGAACAGCATCATTAATAAACTCGTGAAGACTTGATGAATTATGAGATTTGAGATGAATATTAGAATTTGATAGCTTCGTAGGCCTTTACGTACATGCATCAGAGATCCTAAAGCCTTAATTGCCAAAATGCCCTTTGTAATTTCGTTCAATAAACAGAGCACTTCAAGCCAGTGCAGCAAATGCTGTTTAAGGAATGAATGGCATATTGCATTATCTTAGAGTCTAACTTTACTCTTCTGAAGGTGCATGATCCAGTTTAAGCATGCATACTTGAGCTCGAACGGAATACACTCGTCGATCCGGCCAGATCCGATGCTTTAAACAGTAGTACCCGACATTCGTAATCCACAAATGTCTTGCTTGAGCTTGTCGGACATGATGTTTACACAGCTATTAGCAAGTACGGCATGTGCCTGCTGATGGTACTCCTCTGAGTTCAAAACATAGTTTTTATGAATACAAAGAGCATCGTGGGGAATTATATTGACGTCTATGCCATAACCGAGGATGGTTGGGAGTGATATGCTATCTGTACTTAGCCTAATGATTTTTTGTCAGGTCCGCTTTCGCTTTATCTAAGAAGTAAACATCTTTATCTAATGGGTCCGTTATTGGCATGGATGTCAAGAGTAATTGATCAGGGTTTAATTTTATTAGCCAGTCTGAAACCTTTCGATGTTGGCCTAGCATTGATATGGGAACTAGTGCTGCACAGTCGCTCTGGATTTCGCTGGGGAATCTTTTCTGCAAGACTTGTAGAAGTTTCAAGAATCCCCTTCATGCAGCAATTCTTGCCGCACTTTTTGAAAATGGATGCCCAGAATTTATTAAAATTTCAGTGCATCTAATGTCCTTGGCATACCACGCACAGGTATCCAATACAGTGTGGTTTTGACCTGAACCAGCTGGTGCCGGCTTTTTTTTCCATAGAATGCTTCGAATCTAACATGATCTGTAACGCAAACTCTTCGTCTAGGGCTGCAGCGATATGTAAACCGTGGAGAGTGGGGAAATCATTTCTAGGGTCCATCACGTTGTTCTTATCTAGAGGCTTTCCGTTGTTTAATGCAAGTCTCGGTAGATATGCTATCAAGAGGTTAGAAAGTCGTTGATTTAAAGCTAGTATGTCATCGAATTTTCCGTGATGGTTGAGGTAATTAATCAAAAGCTTGTGAGTTTGCTGAAATTCTCTATTATGTATACCTTGGTGTAAAAGCCTCTCATGCCATATCATTGAGAGCTGGTAGATATTCGTTGACTCTTCACTCCAGGAAGGTATATTGAAAGCGTATCTCCCATGGGCGTTAACCAGAGTGACTTCATACTCCGACAGCCCCTCCTCACCGCCTCAATATCCTCCATCTTAACCATATTTCCTACAAACATGCCTCACCTTTCCTCTTCTATCCACGAACTCAATTTCTCTAAATCCTCTCTTCTCCCTTCCATGGTCAAATTACTGTAATTAACCTCCTTTTAGACCGTCCAGATCCTCAGAATCCAATCTATCAAGTTCAAACTTTACTCAAGGTACCGAGGGAAACCCCTTCCAAACCCTTCTTCTCCTAAAACGTAGTACCATTCAGCACTGTGCTAACGTAAACGACCACAACTTCTTTCTTCATTATAGGGATAACGCTGGGTGTATGCTGCACCGTACAAATTCTTCGCGAACTGTACAGCAAACTGCCAGTCCCACTTAGCCCCGTCATGGCTGCGAGAAGAATAGCAGCTCCTTCAAGATATTAACAAACCAGTCTGTGAGAATAAGCATGCTAGAATGAATATGAGCATTTGGCGCTTGAGATTAATGCTTCTCCATCGAGATCGTCTGGTAAGAGAAGACATAGGCTACCTAGGTAAGCTTACCGAGAGCATAGAAATGTAAATGAAAACAACACAGTACGAAACAAGATTTAACCTTTTGCAGGGCACTAGTATCAACAAAAAGAAGCTTCTTTCATGTACATGAAATTGACAAATGCCCATGGCACTCTTTGTCGCAAACACGACACTCTCCTGAAAATAGAATGGGAAGATGAAAAAGACGTCAAATTTACAAACAAGCGACAGAGTCTCAGAGATCTTGACTTGCAATTGTAAATTGTCTTTCAACAATTTTGTACGTTTCAAAGTCCCATCTGAATTCAAGTATTCATACATGAAAGTATTCCTAGGCGAAGAGAAACGATCGCTTGAATATGATGACGTTCTCAACATCTTGCTCGCCGATCCAACCAAGCAGCAGAAGAAAAAGAAGCAAGAAAATTTGTCATTGAGTCTACGAGTACAGCCGAGGATGTCTTAACACAGATGCTGGCTCGATTGTTAAGCACAAATTGTCTTCTTCAAGAACTCGGCTTGACGCTCGACAATCTTGTCAAAGTGCACACCAAAAACACCAAAATGACCACCCGGTAGAATTTGGAGCTCTTTCGGCTCTAGGGCTTTGGCATATGCGGTCAGAGCCAGATCAGTTGGCATGAGCGTGTCGCTTTCCACAACCGTCATCAGCAGCGGGGTTGGTGATATGTTCTGGATGTGGGAAGATGGATTATATGCTCGGAATTCTTCCATGCTTGCACCGCGTCAGCCAAAGCGCCTATTCGAAGCAGGGTCATCTCACGTCTTGACAGTCACTTCATTCTTCCAGTCGGTCTTCTTGGCCCATTCGGCAAACCACTCGTAGGCATCAGCTGGTTGTAGCGCAGAGGTCGCCGTCGGATCTGGATCAGCAACAGGAATTGTCGCTGCGGCTTTCCCTGCTGCTCTGGCCAGTCGGTCTTCATTCCAAGGATTAGCTATGAAAGGATCACTTCAAGCTCCACTGACCTTCTTGGAACAGTTGATTCAACCCAGCCACAAAATCAGGTCGCGTCAAACGATGAAAATTCTCCCAACCACTCACCATCGGCACTTGGCTCAAGACGGCCTTGACCCTTCTGTCAACAGCTCCAACCCGCAGGACATGCCCACCACTCAAGGCTGTACCCCATATCGCAATCCTTTCTTTATTCACATCTTCTCTGCCCTGAGCATAAGTGATCGCATCTGAGATATCGCTGCATTGCAGGAAAGGGATGATCTCCTGACGAGGAGCAGATGGGTGGTTGTCCGAAGTTCCAAAACCACGTTGGTCGAACACGAGACAGGAGATTGTGAGAGAGGAGGTGAAGTGGGCGGCGATGGTGTCGAGACACATCTCCTTGACAGCGGTGAAGCCGTGGGAGAACACCAGACACGGCAGGAGGGTGGCTGAGGGTGCTTCCGGCGTGAAGAACCAGCCGCGCAGAGTGACATTATCACTGGTCCGGAATGCAATATCTTCTCTTGGCATCTTGCTTGTCTCTTCTGGTTTACGTGAGGGTTTCCTGTCTGTGTGATGATATTTTTTTTGGTATTGGTGGACTCTTCTGTCCAGGCCGGGAGACTTGAGGGGAGAAAGCTCCTTACAAGTACTACGGCTGCTATACAAGATTGAAGTCTGGAAAAAGGATCATTGGCGCATGTCCTTTGCAACTGCATCATGGCGAGTTAACTCCGAGGGGGCACAGGTTGGACGTTTCTGCAAGAATCAATATCTGTTGCCCGTGATGACTGCATTATATGAATTCACAATCGTGACTGCAGCGGAAATGACCGATGAGAGGTTATCACAGGGTTCGAAGGTAACCCTAAGTGTCACACACGAGACTCTCTCCCACGCCACTCACTTATTACTCATTCCTAGTTCAGGGTGGCGGCGTTCAATCAAACTGTGTTCCGGGAAGTATGAACAGGAGTATCAAATCATATGTGCAGCATGGACAGATATGTCGGCAAGCAAGCAGGACAGTTTATGTCAGATATAGGTCCTCGGCAGAACCCCAACCATCGTAGTTTATCGGGCCTATGATCCGATTCCAGCAACATTGAAATACCCCCATCAAAAGAGTACCGGCATGCAATGGCCGAGGATTTAGGTGATGGCAGTTCATGCAGCAGCGTGGATACCGCACAACAACAAATACCGATGAACGCAAACCCACAGGCAATTGCCTTCGTACTCACTGGCCAATCGCTTGCGTACCCATCAGCCAATCGCTTGCGTATGCACCAGCCAATCGTTGTCGTACCTACCGGCCAACCACCAAAAAAGCTCCATTCTGCAGGCCATGTCTCCAAGAACCACGGGCTGGCGGAATTGATCTCTGTGAGGGATTGAGGCCGTTGAAATGTCCTGGTGCCTGAAGGCCCTGCTGTTGCAGGCTGACGACCCCCCTAAATCCTCCTGTAGCCTCCAAGCAAGACGAGATCGGTTATAGACGCTGCCGCCGTACTCATCCGTGGGGTTATTGCTAGCATAATGGATGAAGCTGGCAGACACGATTTTGATACCCTGTTTCTCAGCGGTCTTGGGATTTGCTGCTCGGCCGGTATGAAGGGGTTGGCAGATCATAGCGCAGCCGTTGCGGTGGACCTCGTCCGTGACGGTCTTCCACGCTGCGACCTGGTCCCCACGGGAGAGCCGCCACTACCCGGGAGATGAGAGTGCTCTTGTGATGAGAAGGATACCTAGGACTTGCAATTGCTAGCTGCAGTACTCCTTCATCATGCCCGTAGCGGCACGGTCGTCAGTGCGAGACAAGCCGGGCATGCTTATGCAGTGCTTGACTTCGACCCCAGCAATTTTGAGTGGCTTCCAGAGACGTGATTGAAACATTATACAAGAACGTGAGTGCGTGGGCTGATATATAATAGGTGTTTCACAAGATCAGTGTGTGTGCTGATAATTTAACACCAAGTGGGTCCCTCTTTATGTTTACTATGTCCTAAGCATAACAGCGAGATATCTTGGTTGGAGGAATAGAATGCTCGGAGCGGATTACTGCACTCTGAAATTGATACTTCCTAGAAGGGGAGGCCACGTTCATTCGGAGTTACTCGTCCTTGTGCATAGAGTGATTTGCAAAGGCATCCCCTACTAGCGCTCGAGTAAGATATTTGGTCTGCACTGCGCTCGCCACCATCGGTAGGTACCTGCATGGGGTTTTCACTTTTTTTCAAGAGGTTATAGTGGAAAGACCATGGGAATTCTCTCGGTCGTCACACTGAGGTCTTTTTAAACTATATAACCAGTGCACCTCCTCACCGGCTGAAGCAAATAATCCTGCTTCTACCTTCCATAACCATGGAGTTCAAGCTCACTTGGATTCTTCAAGTGCTTGTCGCATTCCACGCCTGCCCATCCCTCGGCTTCCAGCATGTCGTCCCGCGATGTCTCAACGACAAGCCCACGCGTGTTATCGGCAACGTCACGGTCATCGACACGCCTCTGTAAGCTAAGCCGTGTACTGCGGGACCCGTCTGTCTTCAAGCTCATGACTAATCCCCTCCTCACCAGCGTCCGCGCCGCCCAGGTCCTGGCCCGGCGGTACAGCGAGGACTACCTCTTCAACCACGTGATGCGGACCTGGCTCTTCGGCGCCCTCGTCGTCAGCCACAACACCACGCTGCAGGCAACTATCGACCTCGAGGTGCACGCCATCGGCGCCTTGCTGCACGACCTCGGCCTCGTGCTCAATGCGTCCTGGATCACCCCCGACCGCCGCTTCGAGGTCGATGCCGCCTTTGCGGCGACCGACTTCGTCGAGGGCCAGCTCGCCCACGACCATGCTGCTCCTGGCGACTCTGCCTGGGACGCCCACAGGCTGCAGCTGCTGTGGGACGCCGTCGTGCTGAGCTCCGAGGCCAAGTTCGCCCTGTACAAGCAGACGACGGTGGCGTCGGTGTCATACGGTGTGTTGATTGATTTGGTCGGGCGGGACAATGGCGTTACGAGTGCCGAGTATGATAACGTCGTGGCGGCCTTTCCAAAGCTGAACTTCCTCCCCGGGGTCAATCAGACGCTGGTGGAGCTCTGTGCGACGAAGCCGAGCTCGACTTATGGTTAGTAGTTATCTATCCTATGATTATGTGTAAGATCTCGTGTTGATGCTAACGATGACGGTTGGTGTCAGATTCGTGGCAGCAGGCTTTTGGAGACGCCTTCGTGGCCAACTATTCGGCAGTGGGGAATCGGATCATCGACATCATTGGATTTTAGATGTGTTTCCCTGGATTACGCCATCCAATATATCTCGAGGCTTCCAGCGGTGCTTTGACTCTAGGCTTTATCAGTTAATCCTGAGAAAGCTGTTAGTACTGTTTCGCTATAGGGCTCATTTACCTTCTTATAAAAAACCAAACTTCTAATAGAAAACCAACCTTCTTACTAAAAGCCAATCTTTGCTTCATATTCAGTGCCTGATTAGTACCTTAGCAGCTATTCTTGTAAGTTACGGATAAGTCCATCTACCTAGCGGGATCAGTGAGAATAGCCCTCTCGATGAAGGAATCAAGCTCTTATATCCTACCGTTTCTTATACAGGCCACCACAGGGAATCTCCGATTTTCTACTATGCAGCACTCCATGCATACTTCGATTTTCGGAGAGCAGAGATCCCACTTTCCCTCCATACTTGGTTCTCTCTGAATCGACATCGAGTAGTCACTCACTAGCAAGACCAAGTCCGTGACATGTACCCCTCCACCTTCCCTCCGGATTCTTGATACCTCTCTGAAACCTCCAGCTCAGAGTGCCTGTGTACTCTATCACATCTCAGCAACCGCCGTGTGAGGCTGTTTGAAGCGGGTAGGTAGGACTTGGCGAGCGTGGATCCGTGTCGAGGAGCCAAGATGTGCGTGAGCGTCTCGCGTGATTGGCACTTATATAACTACAAGTTAATAAGAAGAATTTATTTTCAGATATGATACATTGATGATATCCTGCTTGGGACAAACTCGTGCTGGCCCGGCTCCGAGTTGAGTTGGCTGGGAAGACCGCTCTCTCAATTTTGCTACTTCCGAAGCCATGAATCTTTGCTGCTAGAGCCTCAATCAAACTTCGAACAGGGTAGGGCTGGTATGGCTCGAGGTTTTTTGATTGGAGAGACTGCTTCCTCTAACGTGTAGATCTTATCAAGGCCAATCAAGATTTGCTTTTCGGGGTTCTAAGATGCCACTAGCAGAATGTTGCATACATTCCACAGCAATCATACCCTTCTGCAGGGACACTTTCAAAGTCGGCATCTTTACCCGACAGTTCGTAGGAATAAGTTCCAGCCCGCCACAGCCCTCTACCTCGATGCTCGCTATCCACTCCGCAACTTTTGCTGCCTGCAGACTGTGCCAGATCCCATTGGTGCACGGCCACTCCTGGAGGATAGCGATGGCCTCCCTGCGCACGGAAAGGTCCCGGCATCTGGTAGCCGTGTAGAATAGAGCCATTATGAATCCCATGCCGTATTGCAGTCTGGGGCCAACTGATTCTCGAATTTCCTGGTCCTTCCGAAGTACATGCCGTGTGAAATGGGCAATCCTCTGAAATTGAGCCGTGAAATCATCAAATACAGCTTCTGTGTTGGACATGCTTGTAGCGATTATGATTTCGCATTTCCAGATGCAGATCCGAAGTTGGAGGACTCCGAGATACTCTCGGCCAATAGGATTCTGGCATACCTCTAGAAATATGGGTTCGTACGCCTTATTCCATTGATCCAATAATCCTTGGAGGCGCTGTTGTTGTGCAATTAAGTCCCGAGAACTGGAGTCAGGTCCGCATCGGGCAGATGTCCTCGAATGTCGAAGAATGGAAACGGCCAAGTCAGTTGCTGCTGCGAAAGCTTCTTTAAAGGTAGTAAACCGATCTGGCATGTCCAATATGATTTCCTCAACATTCAGGTCATTAAAAGAATGCTCTAGCATCGGGTTCATAGCAAGAAATGATAATATTTGCATCTCGAGACGGCGCAAAGTCAGGCCCACTTCAAGATAAATATCAGCAATGTCATCGGTTGCATTCCGTCTGTCGTCTTCGCTCAGACGCTTCAGAATATTAAATCCGCTATAGACCTGCTGTGTCGCCGTCTCCCAGTCCCCATGGAAACTCTCAAAGCATGAAAAGAGCAAGCTCGCTACCAGAGCCAGCCACATCTGAGGTTGTCCACTCGACAGCGTTTTGCGCAGTGAGCTAATAGCTTGGCTCTGCTTTACTAAAGCGAATTTCACATGCTCATCGTCCAGATTCACCGTGTGAGTGTTGGACGATATTGCAGATTTGTATAGCGCACTGAGCGCGAAGATGGCGTTTTTGATCGCCGGTTCGTGGTGACATTGTTGTGGTATCAGCCGTGTCCAAAAGGGAGTTTCAAAATAACCGCTCAGATCGAAGGCCAGTTTCTCGTGAAAGAGTCGAAAATAGCGACCTTCGACCTCGTCGCATGAAAAAGAATCCGAGAGGCTAGAAATAGGCTGCAACGAACGTCGAGGTTGGATAGGAACGAAGCCCCTGCGACGATCTTGAGATGAGGTAGCCTTCAGTGCTGCAATACGGGGTTGAGGGAGCTTGTACTCGCAGGATGCTCCGTACTCTTGGCACCTGTAGAAGAAAGATAAGTAGTTGGCCAAGTGTGCACACTTTGGAGCCTGTCACTTCAACGACTCACGCCCCGGTTACTTACCGATAACAAATTGGCTTTGCCTCGTCGCATTTTATCTTCCGAGTTCTGGGATGGGGATTAGCTTAAAATTCCAATTCTCCCAGTCATATGAGTAAAGGGCCGTACTTGCACGCTGCACATCCTGTCCGAACTTTTGGTCTGCTGGCGCGCCGTTTCTTTCCATCGTGTGTGGGACCTTCCATCCCAGCAACAGCAGCAAAAACAACAACAACAACAACAACAATAACAACAACAGGCTGCTCCAAAGCGCAGGTACAAAATGGCTTCAGCCTAACCGCTCCATCAACTGTGAAAATGCGCTGGCGCCGGCGTCGCGGGATGTTTTTAACACTCCTCGGCCGGATTTTAGGCCGACTGGGCTAGCGGTCATCCCAGCAATTTTTGCCACGATGATTCGATGTCCTGCTGACAAGTTGCGGAAGGGAAGGGGGAGCGGCGTCTGGGGAGCAGCCCAAGCGGTGAGCCGTGTGGCGTCACCCGATTGTAGATGAAATAGGCGGAGAGAGCGGAAAGCCTCAACATAAATTGTATCAAGCGTCTCTTGTCGACGGGAGAGGGGTTTAGGCTTGCCTTAAGTACTATCCTCCTACTAAAAGAGGCTATATATACGCCACGCATGCTTTGACTCGGACGTGATACAGTCAACTGCGCAACTAACATTTATAGATGGAACACGCTTTCCACCCGTCAGATCCCCAAATCTACACAACACATCGGAAACCGCGAGCGAGTGCCACCATCCCCCCGGGACTTGAAACATCACCAATCTCCTCCACCGCCGCTTTCTCCGCTGGGGGATCCTCCCCATCCTCCGCCGTCATAGCAGCAAGCGCTCTGTTCACATGCATCAAGCAGAAGCGAAGCAGGATTGTGATGCGGTACAGCAGACACAGAAACCGGCGTTCGCGCTCACCCGTTTATCTGAGCTGTAGGATACAGCGAGCGCTAAGAGCCAGACTTTGTAATCCAAACGCCATCTTGATACCGCTCAATAGTGGACCACGCACAGCATCGCTATGTCTAGATACGTTAGCTATGCCACGAGGAGCAGTCAGCGGCGGTGCCTTACGCCTCCACAAATCCAAGGAAGAAACGAACAATGACAAGGCCTTTGAAATCATGTGCAGTGGAAGTCTTTCCAGATACCAAACCCAGATGATCGTGCAGCTAGGGGGGTAGAGCGACGGTCTCACGCGAGTGATGATCATTTTTGAGGGAACCTGCAGCGCGATGTAGCCAGCGAAGAGCACGCTGATTGCCGTATTAAAATGGTCCCCATGGAGGTGGATTGACTTTTCGATTCCCTGGATGCGTGCATTTGCCAACACATTCCGGTCAAGATAACTTGCCCGTCAATAAAATCGCTGGTCGTGCAAGGGTCGTACGACACTTACTTCATCACATAAGGAACAAGAGTGGCATCAGTCATAAGTCAATCTTTTGAAGGAGTTTCTTCTCTTTGGCTGCATACGCCTCTACGCTCAGGAGATCCACCTCGTCGTAGAATGATTGGAGAGCCGGGACGGGAGTGAAGCCTCGTGGGTATCATGAATCGCTTTCCTCCTTCTTGAGTTTCCTTCAAGGTTAGTAAGATTCCTGCTCTTGGCTGGGCGCTGATCACTCAACTCGCCCGAGTATCATGAGCGCCCTGGGCAGCTCACCTGAGCACCCTGAGCAAGATCTATCCATCCTCACGTGTTTTTGACTTTTCACTTTTTACCCAATTACGCTAGATCTGACCTCCGTTTCTCTCATATTATTCTCGCCAAGTTTAGTTAGAGATGCTTCAGAAGCCTAAAGCAGTTCCTAGGAATTTCCAAGTAAGGCACTTTCTACCACATACTAGGTACCCTCTCTACGATGCAGGCGAGTTTAACGCAGATGTTCCTAAAGAGAGTGCTATTCTTCTACCTAAAATAAATTCCCGTCAAGTGCTTGTCTAAATAACTCATACGAGCCGGCACTTAGGAGAGATGCAAATATCATAAATCAAGCAGCACACCATGAGGCAGCAACGAAGCTCTACCAAGCGTTTTAAAACCAGAGACAATCATTCAAACCCTAGTCAAACACAAATTAAGGTTCAGCATTTGAGACTCCTGTATTGTCAATACATAGGATCAATAGATTCGAGGCAGCGTCAATGTGTACTTCTTATGTTATGAATACAAACATAATGTAAACCAAGCTGCGAGTCTAGCAGGCCTGGAGTTCAGTAGGTATTTTACGACTACTTCACTCTAGCCACTTACCTAGGCACCTAGGAAATATTATAAGGTGGGCTGAGCTATGAGTCACTGCTGCTTAGCTCGCTAAGGGGTGGCCTAAGGGAAAACTCAGGTGGACTACGCTGTATGCTCCTGGTTCTTTCCGGAACCTGTATCTCGTTCTCTCTTTTTCTTTGCCATTTTCGACTTTGGATTCTCAGAAGATTCTTCCTTTCAATTATGCCCTGCACTCGGCGGCAGAATCTGCTGATGAGTGGGAAGCTTGCCAAACCTGGGCCCTCTTCATACGAACCTCCACCCGATCCACCCAAGCCTCGTGGCAGCTATCCAATCTATTCTGCGCTAGACAGTGCGAAACGGGAGATTCGTTTGATTCAAATCAAACCGTCTTCTAATTCTGATGTTTTGTCATGCAACCTCTCCGTTGTTTCGCTCGACTCGACCGCCGAATACACAGCCTTGTCGTACGTTTGGGGAGATCCAAATATAACGACAACGATTATGGTTGATAATCATCAGTTTCAAGCAACTCAGAATCTGGTCAACGCGCTTACGCGTATACGCTGCGAATCCTCCTATGACCAAAACCTTCTACTGTGGGTGGATGCGATTTGTATCAACCAGTAAGATAAACAGGAACGCAGCAGTCAGGTCCAATTAATGGCGCATATATTCAGGAAAGCATCATGTGTCCTCTCCTCTCTACACGCTGGGGATATTCGGGTGGACGTCGGCTTTAGTTGGATTCAAGTAATTGCGAGAGAGGTTTTCCACGCATGTTTCACACCGGCAACTGCAAGTATGTTTAAATCATTCCCAAGAACGAGCCTAAAAGAGATTATTGAGGCATTAAATAAATGCGACAAGCCACGGGATCTGACGAGATGGCTTGGGAATTATCCATCATTGTATCAAATGGATCGTGAAGGACCCCTGAACATAGCCTGGAATTCAGTAACTATCAGCAGTGTTTAGTAATCAATACTGGAAAAGAGTCTAGATCTATCAAGAACTTCTCCTTGCACAGTCCAGCTTTTTTCTAGCAGCTGAACGCAGAGTCTCTATCAGTGAGCTTTGTCTAGTCGCAGATTGGATATCCTTAGTCGCGAACGGAACAACTCCATGTCCCCAATTCCTCTCTCGCAGTATCCTTATAGAACTGAACGCATTCATAGGCCATGTGCCCAGCGTCTCTCTCTGCCACAACCTTTCTCTGTTTCGAGGCGCGGTTTCTCACTATCACGAGATGGCCACTCTAACAAGAAGAGTTCTTCTCTTTCAAATATTGTTAGCAACCTTTGATATGAAGGCCACCGACCCCAGAGATCATGTTTACGGCTGTCTCAGCGTAATGGACGCAAGTACTGAGATCATTCCGGATTATACCCAATCTGTCGGTTCCGTATACTGCCAGTGGACTCGCTGGCTTGCGGCTATTTCAGAAAACTTGGATGTTTTAATGATGGCTGGAATTGGAACACTTCGTGAGGATGCGTACAGATTGCCTTCCTAGGCACTAGATTGGCATTTAACTTCGGAAAACGCGAAATGGACCGCCTATCCGCCAGGCGCAAACATTGGGTTGAGTCCCACTTCGAAATACAGTTTTAAAATCACCAAGGGGATAAATGTTCTCCATGCAGAAGGGATAAAGGTTGAAGTTATATCAGCTGTAGAATGCTTCCCTAATAACTTAATGGAATTGACAAGCAAGCCTAGCATCTTTATTGCGGCTTACAAAGCCCTGCGATCTCATGTTCACCCAACTGGGGAGCCTCCCCTGCAAATATTTTGTCGCACGCTAGCTCGAGACAGTGGGTTTTGTGGTCTGGGACTTGAAAATTGCCCTGAATCCATGCTAAATTTGGCCGCCGACATTACTGCCTGGACTTTGGATCTGCAAAATTCTACTGTTCTGCAACAGCTAGAGCTATGCGCCGGAACTGCAACCATAGAGCTTCTGAAGAGAGATTCCTTTCCGCCATTGGATATTGTACAACTCGGTAACTACAAATCTCGAGAATCTCTGTCAGATGATGAAATCTTTAAGCTGCTACACAAATTAGATCACCTCATTGAGAGTTCACTCTTCTGGACTGCAGAGAGCTACTTTGGTCTGGCAAACCAAGCTGTGGCGCCTGGCGATCTTGTCTGGGTGCTTGCAGAATGTCCCGTCCCCGTCATCATCAGAAAAAGGAAATCACGGTACATCCTGGTGGGAGTTTGCTTTGTGCATGGAGTGATGCATGGTCAGGCAGCGCAGCTGCTCAGTCATTGGAAAGTGACGATGGAAAAGTTTATAATTCAGTGATTTGGCACTCGGTTCCAGGATTGAGCGAGTTTCGCTACATATATGTTCGATCACTCTTTGATTACATTGATATGCGAGAATTTCGACTGCAATGAAGCCAGTAGCAAGAATACAGCGTGCACAGCTTTTCGCAATGATCAAAGCGGCGCAAGGACTCAAAGGTGCGAGAATTATTTCTCAAGAAATTAGAGAGAATTTCTTATTTGCACTGGGGCAGGTTGATAGAGATGGGACTCGGAGGAGAAAGAGTGAACTAACTTCACTAGGAGGTGGGAAATTAGGAAAAGGTAAAAAGGGGTCAGATGCTGAGGATTTGTAGGTTTCCCCCCTTCATTATGGACAGCCTCAAACAGTTCAAGAATCTTAAATCAACCGCCCAGATAAAGAAGGGTATGTAAGGTACCTAGTGGTGCAGGCTGACCAAACGAGAGAAATCAAACCCGTCTATATATAGATGCCTAGGTAGGAGGAATGAAACGTCTTGCTTCGCCGCTGTTATATAACTGCGTTCGTTTAATGCCTTGCGGAAGAATCCGTGATGCGATCATGGACCACAACATGTTGTCCAATGATCGATCCTATCACCCGTCCCAAGAATAACCGATTGACTCATGAGCGGCCTCAAACAAATAAATGAGACAGCTGAATCTCCATTGTTGACGTACAATATGTTCCCGAGAGAAGAATACCAGTATCTTATTGGCGACGCATAACCTGGCTGACGGGTAGCAGACAGCTAACCTAAAGTGGTATTTTGTTGCGCCTGTGCATGGGCCAAGCTCCGCCTTTCTAGGGGTCGAAAGGGGGATGTTCTTAAGCGCAGATCTAAGCGAGTGAACCTCAAAATGGTAATTCAAGGCGCCTGCTCCTCGACGCGGTCCGCTCTCTGACCGAACCGGTGCATCCTGCTGGGCGCATCGTAGATCCTCCCGCTAATCGGCACTGCCACCAATGATCTGATCTTCGAAACGTCAAATTCGCGACTCAGCTTACTGAGGCACAGGTACGGGCCAGAATATAAAGATCAGCTCTGAAACTGAGTTTCCGTTCCATCATCTCATCTTTTACTTTTGACAGCAGCGTACTAATCTAATCATGAGAAGCTCTACAGTCTTGGGCGCCGTGCTCGGCCTCTGTGGCACATGTCACGCAACTCCATTCTTTGAAAACAAATACTCTCTTTACAGCAGAGCCGCCAACTCCTCTGCATTAAACACAACATGTGCTACTGGCGTTCACATAATTGTCGCTCGAGCCAGCACAGAAGCCCCAGGTGAAGGGATCATCGGAGCGGTAGCGACACAAGTGCAGCAGGCAGTGCCAGGTTCTGACATAGAAGCTGTGGATTACCCTGCTACACTTGGCAATTACTCGACTTCCGAGGCGTTGGGTGTAGCTGCGATGACCAACCTGATCCAGAGCTACGTTGCGCGGTGTCCGAAATCCAAGATTGCTTTGATGGGGTACTCACAGGTAAGCGTCCCTCCTAGATGGGATAAACCAGGGGCTTATAAATGATGGTAAATAGGGCGCTCAAGTAACGGGCGATGTCCTCTGCGGCACCAACGATTCATCCTTCAACGGGTCAAGTTACAACACCACAACAAACATCAGCAACGAAGTTTTCAACACCACCAAACCCCTCTCAATTTTGTTTGCAAAAAACAGTACAAGCCACCTTTTCATCCATCCCACGACCCTTTTCCTATCTGAGCTTTCCACTAACGCGTCTTGACTACAGTCGTAGCAGTCATTCAGATGGGCGACCCTTCGCATGTCCCGAACCTGCCCCAAGACGTGGGCAACAGCACCAAATCCGGCCTCTTTGCGCGTCTTGACACGGCCTCCTGTTCCTCGTACGCTCCCATAACCCAATCATACTGCAACGCAAACGACACGTATTGCGATTCGGGGAGCAGCATCCCCGTGCATCTTTCCTACGTGCAAGTTTACGGCGATCAAGCTGCGCAGTTTGTCATCAAGAAGGTGGCCGAGAATCGAACGGCGGCGACGAATGGGACGACGAGTGGAGGTGAGAGTTTGACGAGGTGAGTGGGATTTTTGGTTGAGGCTTTTGAGGCTTGAAGATTGCTAACTGTGTCTTTTAGGGGAGGTTACTCGGTTACATTCGGAACTTTGGCTGTTGCTTTGCTGATCTCGTTTCTCATTTAACGCAGTTTAGATTCATGTTTCCATAACACCAACTGTATAAATATGTCCCTCTCCTTTACCGTGTATTCAATCTGCTGCAAAAACAATTACACATCAAGATATGAGACTTTGTGGCGGTTGCTACTCATGCCCAGAGAATAAAATAGAACCAGCGATATAAAATCAATCCTAAGTCTGGGGTCCTAATTATTCTATTAAAGACACGTGACAGAACTTATTTGACTGGTAGTTGCTGCAATTGACCCATGGCCTATTCCCAAAACATTGCATTATCGAATGTCAAATCCAATATTCAAGACAACTCCAAAGTATATTTCGTCAATAATGTAATGCAAATATCAACTTTTCATGTCGAGACATTTCAGACAGATTATTGCACCTCCTGCTCACTGCTCTCGTGGAATGGCTGAACAAGCGTCGAAACCGTTTGGAGGCACACAATATGAACTTCGATTCGTAAGAAAGTACTCGGTCCTTTTGAAATGTATTTTTATTTCACGGAGATGGCGATAGATGATGAGAGGTGAAGAAATGACGTCAAAAGCTTGAAGGAAAAATAGCTTCAACGCTACAGAGGTACGAATATTACTACACAATCCTAACTATAAGAGACACGTCTTAATTCTTCCCAGATCATAGGCAAGGCACTAGAAACAATCATTCGCCGGTTGAGTTGTGCAAAAGTTTCCCTCTTCGGTATCTCGGCTGATGACGTCGAGCGAAAACCAAAGACGTCAACAACGCTGATGAAGTATAAATGGATGATTCATTTAGATACTGAAATCCAAGCACAATTCCATTGATCGAACATCAATTGAATCAAAATGCCATCCTCAACCATCCCCAAAGTTGGAACCCGATCCACACTTGCACCTTCCATCTCCTCATTCTTGAAGGACAACCCCAAACTCCACCTAGGAGGGGGTGTTGGTTTTCATCGGGAACGCCGTCGTCATCTCGAGGTATTCGGATTCCATGCTTTGCCCAAAGACAAGCGAGCACCCATTGGCAGAGTCGAATTCGAAGGCGTGAGGGGGCGGCACGGCTCGATTCCCATTCGGTTGTTCTACCCCAAGGCTTTTGATGGAAGGAAGAAACTCCCTGCTCTGGTGTACATGCATGGTGGAGGGTATACGGTTGGCTCTGTGGGTGATTTTGAAAATGGCTTGAGGCTGCTTGCTGAGACTGCTGGGGTCATTGTGAGTGACGCTTGTTTGCGGCTTCGGTTCTCAAGATATTGATTTGAATTTCCAGACAATTGGTGTTGAGTATCGACTCGCACCAGAGCATCACTTTCCTACTCAACTAGATGAGTACTCCGCCGTTGTTGACTGGCTACTACCTTGAATGCAACGGCATTTTTAGCTTCGCCGATCACTACCTACCTA
This sequence comes from Arachnopeziza araneosa, assembly GCA_003988855.1. Classification (NCBI taxonomy): domain Eukaryota; kingdom Fungi; phylum Ascomycota; class Leotiomycetes; order Helotiales; family Arachnopezizaceae; genus Arachnopeziza; species Arachnopeziza araneosa. The sequence continues at coordinate 29,585 of QYAI01000143.1, forward strand.
AGGCTCCAAACAAGGCTTATCCGCCAAGCTACAAGTATGTAAGCCCGGGTATGCAAAACATCGACTATCTGAAGAAACAACCACCCGTGGCACTGTTCACTTGTGGATTCGATCCTCTGAGAGATGTTGGAGTGGAATACGGTAGTAAGCTACAAGAAGCTGGCGTGAAGGTCACGTGGAAACATTATGGCAGTTCACGTCATCGTTGAATGTGGAACAATATTGTTGTCTTGCACCGATCTTCAAGTGTCAATAAGGTACTACCTCGGCACGCTCGGCTGTACGAGTAAAATCTTCACGCCTTACGCCCCGAGCGTCCACTTTTCACACGTCGTCACGTTCATGCCGTCCATCCCGTCCATCCCGTCCATCCCGTCGACACCAAAACTTGATGGATTCCCATCGGATGCAGACCACTGACTCGATCGGCGCATCTCTTGGCCAAGAAGAGCGAACCGAACCGCACAATGTGACTTCCACGTGCCGCACCCGTCAAACAAGCAGCCGGGCACAGGCGACTTTCTGACCACCACAATCTCCTCGTCACTCTACCAGCACTGCGAGATCCCAATGCGGGAGTCCTCCCGGGAAGGTTTACCTTGGCTCTGGGCTCAACGTGTCTGCCTACGCTCCTCGCATCGGCTTTTTCATTGTCGATCTGCAAAAAGGTCAATTGCCGTGTCCTGAAAGGGAAGATGGCCGCAAAAACAAAGACCCGTGGGAGACGAAAGAAATCTCAGTTCAAAGGCGATCTGCCAGCAAATTCCTCCACCCATCGGGGATACTCCGGTTTGCAGACTAGGGCACAACGCGCTGGGAGCGTTTCACGCTACTGTAGGAAAAAAAACACCATACGCAGTCTTTTCGCAGGCCCATCCTCCACCACACCTCCCAGGCCCGTCCAGTTGGGAATCGTGGGAGATGCCGCTCCACCCTGGCCCAGCACCTGTGTGGTCCCAAGGCCAAGTTATTATGGGGAGATGCCACGATGGATCCAGCTTCTCCTGCGCAAGCGCCCGAGACTACATCGCACGTCTTCGGAGGATTGCCACGCTTCGGAAGAAGGATACTGCATCAAGTGGGGTTGGGCCGAGGTGGGTAGCAAGGGAGAGATTTGACTGAAAAGACGACGACTCTCCGCGCTGCCGCCGTCGGATGCTGATGGCTCAAGGCTGACTCTCTGGACAATTGCATTCGTGCGAATTCAACGTCATGACCGTCGAGATCAAAGGTCGAGCGCCCGAAGTGAGAGGCGTCGTCTCTTTCTTTCTCGCCATCAGCACACTCTCCATCATCCTGAGGTGCTACTGTCGAGTTCATGTGGTCAAGAACTTTGGAGTCGATGACTCCTTTGCTCTTGTTGCCTGGGTAGGTTTCTGCCCCGCATTCCTCAGTTGTAACTAACCCCAGTCCAGCTCTTTTTTCTCCTGTTCTGCAACTTTGCTATCCTGGGCGTTTACCATGGGACAGGACAACATGTCGCTGACATTCCGATGACTGAAATCCCAATTGGCCTCAAATGGTGGTGGGCATGTGAACCTGTATACGTGCTTTCGAACATGGCCCTGAAATTCTCCATCGGCGTCATGCTCCTTCGAATCTCCGTCTCGACTGTACACAAGGTCATCATCTACACTGTCATCAGTAAGAGACTCATCGTCATATCGATCACCCTCCTAATTCTTCACTAGTCGTGATGGAAATCTACAGCGGTTTCTACCTGCTCCTCTTCCTCCTCCAGTGCCGACCCTCAGCTTATTTCTGGACGCGCTACACCGGCGGCTCAGGGACTTGTATCAACCCCAACGCAATCGTCATCGCTACCTACGTCTACTCGGGCATCTCCTGCTGGGTTGATTGGACCTTTGCCATCATCCCCATCTTCCTCGTATGGAACCTGCAGATGAACATCCGCACCAAGATATCCGTCGGAGCCATCCTCGCCATCGCCGGTGTTGCCTCGACCGCCACCATCGTCCGCATCCCATACATCAAAGGATTCCGCAACTCCGCCGACTTCCTCTGGGCTACAACAGACGTGGCGATCTGGTCGACATCCGAGACGGGTATCGCGATCACGGCTTCCAGCATCGCCACGCTCCGGCCGCTCTTCCGCACCTTCTTCGCTAGTACCCGCCTCTGGGGCCACACTTCGAGTAACCACCAGAGCACAAACCCTTGGCCAGGATCGGGCCTCCCTGCTAAAGGCTATATCCGCTCTCCTGGAATCGAGGAATACACGCTACGGAGCGATATCCACAAGGATGTGGGCGTGATAACTTTTATCGGTGCCGACACGGATGTTGAACCTGGGCGGCCGAGCCTCAGTAACAAGAGAGAGGGAGGCGTGAAGAGAAACAAGAGCACCACCACGACGGGGTGGAATAGTAGCAGCAGTCGGTTGAGGGACGATGCGAGCAGCGAAGATGAGATTGTGGGGTGGAGCACAGATGGTCATGAAAACGAAGTTGGCAAGGGCGAGATTAGGAAGACGACTATTACGACTAGAACGGATGATTTGGTTTGAGGTTGAGTGTCATGAAATCCGAATCGGGTATACCTTGTATAATATATGTATACATAGCTGTATGACATATGGGACATGTTAGTTGTGGAAGGAATCTGTATATAGACTATGGGCGAGATAATAGCTGGCTGGGTGGAGGCGTATTCAATAACTAGCTAGGTGGAGGCTTATTTAGATATCCAGGCGCCGACGAGGAAGAAGTAAGATATGAAGACTTTTTACAAGGCAGCGTGTAAGTATGCTCTTGACCGCTTATCAAGTCGAGAGCTCAGTTACAAGCTTAGGCGCGCCTCTCTCCGCTTGAACGCGAGCTTTTCCGTCCAGAAAGAAAAAAGCCGACAGCTCCGATCCTAACAACTTTTCATTCAAACTCCCACAGAACCCTCCTCCCAGCAGACCAGCAATCACCTCCCACAGTTCTTGGTCGCACAGACGGTCACCTCGTGGATATAGCGGATCATGCCGCCCTCGATCCGAAAAAAGTTGGTGCTCGGCGTGCCGTCCGGCTTGGTCTTCTCGATGAAGGGGAAGTTGTTGAAGATATCCAGGCCGCCCAGCACCTCGTCGATGACGTAGCGGCGCTGGGTGATCTTGAAGGGCTGCGGGAACTGCGGCATGGTGCACGTATTCCCGGTTGGGTTGCTGCCGCCCGTGTAGCTGCCGCCCTCGATACGCGCGCACGGCGTGCCGTACGGCACCTTGACGCTGCCGTTGCCCCAGCTGTCGAGGTACGCGTCGCCGGCGGCCTGGATGGTGGCGCGCGAGTCGCGCTTGGCTTCCGGGATGGGATCCCACTTCTCCTGCTTGGTGTAGTACAGCTCGCCCGTGGCGTTGAAGGCCCAGTCACCCGTCGTGGTGACGCGCGACTCGATGGTCGTGATCTGCGCGTCGCCGGTGAGCAGCATGCGCGTGTGGATGACGTACGGCTTCTTGTTCGTGGCCGCCGAGAGCTCCGTGAAGGTCGCGCACTGCGTCGTGTCGTAGATGCTGCGGTTGAAGTCGATGGTGATGGCCTGCGCGAGCACCCCCTTCTTGATGTCCATCGGCGTCTCGTTCTCGGCGTAGCTGGCGTTGCTGGCGAGCCCCGTGATGTTGAGCGATCCGGCGGCTTGGGCGCGCACTTTGGGAGCGTTAGCTGGCCGTTCAATATCTTCATCAACGCATCACTCATAGAAAATAAACACATAAACCCGGTACGTACCATACGCCGCCGCAGCATCCTGAAGCATTGCCCGGTCACACGCCGCCGCCGCTCGGGACGCGAGACCAGCAACGACAAGTAAGATGGAAGACACCATGACTCCTTTCTCCCACAGGATACTTCAAATCTTCATATCCTTCTCCACCCACAATTTCGCCGGCCAGCTCCCTTTTATAAACTCCCCCCTTTTTAATCAAAGCACGGCGGGAGGCGGCTGCTGGGATCTGCCCCACCAAGCCCCTCTGCCTATATCTCCGGCTTCAAACGAGTGCGGTACTTGCGAAACACATGGATATAGACTACCTGCACCACATGGCAAATTGTAAGACCATGCCTTCACAGCGCGGATCAAATGGAACGGCAGTACTGTGAAAACTGTGGGGCTCTCAAATGGAGGGATGCTTTGAGATGATACTATGGGAAATTCTCTGATGTCCAATCATCCATTCTTCGTACTTGTTCTTTGAGGGGTATCTGGCACATGTTATGAAATAAATGGTAACCTATTACACGGAATTTTTACTAACTTTTGTACCAAATGACTAGCCCTTGAGCCTTGAAAGGTTCACCTATCTTCGCTTCACTCGTCTATCATGACTTGTCCACGATGACGATCCTTTCTCTTTCAAAATATGCACCTCCCGTTGCCATGCTGCTATCTGCTCCTCCATAAGCTGTATTTTCATCTGAAGTTCTGCATCTTCATCGGCATCATCCACTTCCAGAGTCTCTACGCTGTCTTCCACCTGATCTGCTACCATCGCTTAACTGCTCCCATCTCCATCACTCGAATCCTCAACGTCCTTCCCATTTTTCTCTTCGCTACCATCTTGGAGCAGCTTCCGAGATTGGTCCATCCGCCAGCGCTTCACCTTCTCGGCCATGCTATCATCGCCAAGTGCTGTATAGCACTCCTCCAACCGCCCAAGCGCGAGAGTGTCTCTGTCATCTACAATCTCATGATTCAGGAAATCTTTCAGATAATCTACTGCTTTGAAGTAATCTTCCTTGTCTAGACGGAATTTGCCTAGAGCGTGGATCAGATCTTTCCATGTGATGAACAGATTCCCTTCTAGTTGTCCACCATATCTCTTCTTCCTGTTGTTCATCCTGAAATATAGATCCTTTGCCACATTCTCTGCCTCATCTGCCATTTGTGAAGTAGATTGTAACACGTAGAGTTTCATCCCCACTAGCTCAAGAGTATGGTCACCATCCATGCCACCGTCTAGTCCAGTGTCATTCTCTGAAATTCGTATTGCATTGCCAATATCTCCCAACGCTTCTTGGGTCTTATTGATGGATGTACTGTCAAGATACACAATGTAGTCGGACCAGAGCGAAAGATAAGTGAGATTGGAGGCGTCCAGTTCCTGTCCGACCTGTTCGATACAGTACTGATAGGCTCTGGAGACAACTTCTTGGACATAGCTTGACTCCTTTTCCCGTAGTATGTAAAGGAAATAGAGCGCTTGTACCAATGGATGCTCCCTGCCAAACTTGCGCTTAGCCAATTTTCCAGCTCGTGAAAGAAACTGCCAAGCCCATTTCACCTGTTTATCTCGAATCAGGCGCACAAAAGAGATCCAGATTGCTGGTAAAGAGAAAAATCCGCAGTCATTTCCTTCATTCACCCCGATAACCTTTTCCAGTTTGTGAAGAGCTTTTTGAAAGCCTTGGTATCCAACCTCCTCGCTTAATGAGCTGTAATTTCGGAGACTACTTGCGACGCCAGCCAAGAGGTCATCATGGATATCTTCTTCCACTTTATGCTTGTTGTTGACTTGCCATTTATTTTGAGCCATGTAGCTGACATATAGACATTCAACGTTGGCAAGAAGGATGCCGAAGGGTTTTTCAAATTCGGTGCTGCAGTTGAATTTCGGGATTCCTCTTCTTAAGTTGACGCGTATTTGTGGAGGTGTGGAACTAGCGACAGTAGCATCGCATGAACTGGTCGGTTGTGGTGTCGCTTGATTGATCGGGTGTGATGTTGCATGATTATCCCGGCGCTTTCCGCGAGTTCGCTTCAATGGCTTGCAGGTAGAAGCGTTTGCACCGCTATGTCCACTGTTGCCGTCGCGTACGTACGTCCTCCAGTCCCAAAGTTTAAATTTTCGTTTATACATAGACTCTCTGTTGATTAAGCAGAATTAGCATGATATTTAAACAAGAGAAGAAAGGGGACGGGCTAACTAACTCGGCGTGAAATCCATCCGCAGTCAATTTTGCTCTCGTTGATCCCAAAGAGTTCCTATCAACCATGTATAATTTGTGTATCTTTGGTTTCCACTTCTCCCATTCCTCTGAACTGGGCGCTGGCCTTTTGCAAACAGGTTGTGTGACAGGGAGGACTTCTTCATGCGTGTATTCCGGTTCATCCTGCAATTGCTCGGTGGAGGTGGTAGGGTCCCAATGGTGCTGGCTTTCGAAACTGCTATTAACTCTTTGGAAAGAAGGCTGCAGTAGATTTTTTATTTGCTCAAAGCCAACACCGCCTCTGGGCACGTTGTCATTAGTGTAGCTGTGGGAATTATTTCCATTGGCCACAGGATTGCCGACACGACCAGAAGATGTTTCGGAAACCCTAAGCGGCTCTTGCACTCTGAGCATGTTCAAGATATCGTTCAAGTTGGCGCCATTCTCAAACCCCGAGGGCTCATCTTTGTCTAGCTGCATCATGTCCGGATTGGTGAGAGAGGAGATACTGTATCCAGGCTCCCAGAGCGCATTTCGTGGTGGCATCCGCGAGTTCTCGTCGTCGTTGGCATCTCCAGTTCCTTGGTTGGCTGGCGGGGCCATATCTGAGCTTGGAATCGAAGATGCTGAATGGTGGAGAGGAGAAATGCAGAACAGAATGCAGCAGTTGGATGTCTTGAATGGAGTAGCACGAAGAGAGTAGAGAGGAAGGCTTTTGTACCTGGCAAGAGCTCAGCGAAGCAACAGTGAGAGTGGAAGCGGCGATGCGGCTGGCACGAAGCGATTGGTCTAACAGAGCGACTTTGGATGCGAGCGTTCGGAGTAGCTTCGGTTAGGCGTGAATTGCATAATTGGGCGTCCAACTCTTCGAACAGTTGGCCCGTGTTTTGGCTAATCAGACCATCAAGGCTTTCTCGCCTGCACAACATATCTGCCTTGGGATCCGGCGCCTCGTAATTCCTGCTCCTATTCTCAACAAAAATCACATGTTACTGCTCTCTGCCCTTAATTTGCCACATGAGTTCCTGCTCAAGTGACTACTTGGCAGCCCAATGTCCTTCTTCCAATGTTGCCTGACAAGGGGATGCCTCCAATCATCACGAAAGAGCAAACTCTATTCTACGCCAAGATATCGGGCTCTCAGGAGAATATGCTCGTGCATACAAGTGGAAATAAGGTGCCGAAAGTAACGGACTTTCCGGCATAGTGACCTTTCGGAACAGGCATCCATCAACGTAACTTATACGAAAAAAGCTTCCCGCTCTTGTCCTGTCATACTTGGAGAACCGTTCACAGTGAGGGCGTAATTAGTTGTCATAGCAAACCATCGTTCCTTCGGTCAGCTGTGCCAAGTTGGAAGATTTTAGTCAGAGTACTTTCGGCAATCCGACATTGTGAGATTACGTGCAATTGCAACTTCTCATTTCAAGAGAATTCGTTCAAAAACGCCTAAGAATGGGCTTTTAGAGACCCCTGCAACAATCTTTAACTTGTGGTGCGTTGGTTATTCACGAATTCCCATGCCGAAAGTTGAAACAGGCAAACCGAAAGTTCAAACAGACAAACCGAAAGTTCAATCTGAGAAAATTGACAGTTGGATCTCATAAGTAGATTATATATGAAAGACTTTTTCCTTTTCTTTCTCTACAAATTCCGGGAATCCATAACATTCCACTTGATATCCAAGTGTCGCATTTAATCATTTACCACATTTCACTTTCTAAACCTCAGCATCATGACCCATAAGTCGCAACCCAAACGCCAAGGGCCTTACCCAGTAGGAGGTCACGCTACTCAGAATATTCCAACTACGGAAAATGACCAAACAAACACCAACTCAGAGGCAAAAACCATTGAAGAACCGATCACATCGGCATTCTACTTCCCTTACACGACACCTTACGCAGCGGAGCTCAAGATCCCAGATGCGGAAGACAGATTAGTCACCGTTGAACAAAGGCCATGTACAGTTCAGACCATAGCACAAGATCAGAAACATCTCAATCATGGAAATCAGTCTCATTACCTTTATACCACCGTTGAGCGGCCGTGGGATCAGCAATCTCCGATTCCACCAGTAGGATTTGCTAGCCGAAATCAAACCCCACTTGCTGTATGGGAGAGGCAGAAAACCATCGAGGAGCCATTCAATAATGTTGGAGAAGTGGCGTTTGAGTTTGTAAGTGAGCCCTAGGAAGCAGATACGGTGGACGACCTGTCATGAATCTAGACGGAAGAAAAGCAGTCTTCAATTGTGATATATTGTGAATCTTGGGTGTCTTTAGGTTACAATTCAATAAAATTGTATTTGGTTCTGGACCATGACATTGTACTATTACGTCTATTTGGATAAAAATATATTCTTGCATCAAAACTATAATCTACTATGATAATAGAATGGAGCTTCAAAATAGAGGTTTATTTGGATTTTAAAACAATAGAACCTTGTTGATCAGAGACCAAACTGTTTTGCTGAATGCTCAAATTTTTGAGATGACTACACCCTGAAATAGTCCTTGGAGATCTTATTTCTGGAACATTTATGACTCAGCGACCACTCGCGCACAGGCAATGTGCGAGATGGCGTCGATTGTCGGAATAAATGACTTTACAACTCCAACAAAATTCTGTTCCGCATCCACCTAGGTTTTCATCCATCAGCTCTCTCGAGCTGTAAAGCAAATCGTTAACGGACTTACCTGCTTTTTTTTCTTTCGCAGAAAGTGTCTTTACACCTCTTATGCTTCTCTATCCTCCTCATACGCCCATACCTAGGACAAGCCTTGGTGCTTCTAAGGATAGTCTTCAAAGTTTCGCTATCAACACCCTGGTAATTTTGATTTTGTATACAGGTTTTATTTTCGTGAAAGATCGATTTGCAATTGAAGCAGTTGTATGTTGAACATTTATGGCACTTCCATTTCGGGTTCCACCCTTCAAAAGTCAATAACTTACGCAGAAGATATATCCAACAGCGTTGACTTACCATTCAACAAGATCTCACCAGATCCACAGTTATTGCTAGCACGCCACCGGAAATTCGGTTCCTTATTAAGGAGATTTCTCTTAGTCACCAATTCTTCATATCTTTTCCAGTTAATTTTGCCTAAGAATTCAAAAGATGATGCTTACTTTAAAAACGCTTCTCAAGAAGCGAAAGTTTGAACATCTCTTTCGGTCAAAACTTGATCACATCTAGATTCTGGGCATCGAATCTCTTGCCACCCCCCGTAATCAACTGCATTTGAAATAAGGGCTGCGATACAATCTAAGCCGACGCTTGGATCATGCTTGCATTTGAGGGTAGAGGACCGTGAAGGTGCAACCTCGAGTGGCTCATCGCATTGACAAATCAAACAAGTGAAAATTGATGTCTTCCCCGCAACTCTTTTATTCTGTAGATTGTTAGTCATCAGGCCCAAATCAAGCTATTTGAAACTTTGGATGGCCAAAAATAAGGTCTTGAAAGCAGTTCATCACGACTTCGAAAAACTCACATTTCAATGACAGTGCTATCGTTAATTTCGTTCTCCACAACGCTCACCTTCACATTCAGCAAAGACTCGCAATCCTCAACGAAACATTTCTTCTCCCTCTTCGTGATCTTCAGGACATTATCCATGTCGCAGACACTACAAATACACAACTCATCCTTGACCCAGTCGCTCCACGCATGTCCCCTTCGACAGTTTGTTGCGCATTTCAAAAAATTAGAGACGTAGGTATTAAGAGGTTGTGGCCTTTCACAAAAAGCACAAGCCAAATCGCTCCGGATCTTGGAATGAAATTGGAGATTGACTTCCCAGCATAATTTCCAGTCGTCCATTTCTGGACAAGATGACTTGGTCTGGGTGATAAGTACCATATTCGAGTGTCAAGACTAGGAGGTCAAACTCACAATATGCCGCACATCGCCGGAGAATCCCACAAGCCGGGCAGCCGCGGGGAAGATTGCATTCCACAAAGCCAAGGAAGTCAAGGCAGATTTCTCAGCCATACTCTGAATCATTTGACGCGACAATGTCCCACTGCATAACCCCCACCATTTACAACCAAAATATCTAACCACAACTTCATGCAGCAGCTTCATAATCTGACGATCTCAGCATGATTTATTCTGTATCTCTGTCAAGCCAACCTATCAAGACTAGGTATGCAGAGCCTCAGGTCGGCGAACTGGGAGGCTGGTTTCAGTTATCGAGTCACAGTATTAAACTGACCTGAGCCTTGCATCCTTCAACACTCTAGATCAAGGAAAAGGAAATCGAAAAGATGGAGTCAGCAACTATCAGTGAAATCCAAGTTCAGGAGATCGACGGGACCGGCGAGCAGATTCTAAATGGGATGTACAGGGAGATGAACGTCGATCGGCTGAAGCGAACCATCGCCATGTTAAATCGAACCCCGGCAAACAGTTGGGAAAATATAACATTGTATCATTTAGGACATGAGATAGCAAATAATTAGTTTCAATTCCAAGTTTACGATTCAAATCATTTACTAATGAGCTAAAACAGACCAGACGCTCCAAGCGTGTGGTATTCAAGATGTGCGATATCTTTCATTCCGGGAATTTGAACAATTCTGACGAGACTATTCAGATATCAATCATTTGCTACGTGTTGACTGAGCCCGCGCCTGAAAAAGCGCCTTCACTTCGACGCCTGGCTATAGCAGGAAATTCAACTAACCACACTCCTTACGATGAGGCTAGACTCTCAGGCAAAGAACGTAAATGAAAATAGGCCTTTAAACAAGGGTCTTGTCGAGCTTGATATGCCAGTAGAGGTATTTATGGAGAAGCTTGCCTCAAGACAGGGAATTGAAATTCAGTATTTGAGGATCATATACAACGGGAAGCAGCTACAGGAAGGAAAAACTTTGATGGACTACGGTCTACAGGACAAGACTACCCCTCACTGTGTCATGCGCGTTCCTGGAGGAGTTCTGTAGTTTTTGATAATGATTTCGATGTTTTCCCCTGTGCTCACGAAAAACTTATTCTAGCCGTGTGATTTATTGTCTCTCAAACTGTCATATTACTCAGATGAAAATACAGATAACTAATCCTCTCTCTCTTCTCTATGATCTTTCTCACGATGAACCCCCCAAACTCCCCGCCACAAAACATCCACCAATGGCGCAAAGGGTGATCTTCATGATCATAGAACTGCTTGGGCAAAAATTGGTAGGAGATAGCTGCACACTGCCTACCCACAGTAAACTGCCGCCTAAAAATCTCAGCACGCAAAAGGGCAGGAGAATCCATGCTAACATGTTACGACCTTCCATTAGTGACAATCGTAGCTGAGCATCCAACTTGATGGTGATCCCCCACAGAAGAAGGATCAGGAAAATCCACCCAAGTAAATCAACTGCAGCACCCCCGCGAAGCAGAGTAAAACCAAACTGATAATGGTTGTCTTGGACGAGATATTCCTGCGCTCGAGACTTGAAGTTTATTGACTGGATCCAATTTCACCGAAGAGGGAAATAGGAACAAGTGCATAAATAGATTCAACATAAACAATTCCTGGGAGTTGCCTCGGAAAGCGTTGTAGTCGAATAAACTGGTGAGGATCGTGGCTGCTCCAGGTAAAGGTCTTGCGAACCATCCCATGAGCAGATATCGTAAAGAAGCAGACGACTCGCCACCCTCGCTTCTCAAGATACACGCCGTCATAACGTTCGCAGCGACATTCCAGAGAAGGCTTCCGCCAAGGCTGATGACCAAATTGTTCGATTTTTCTGCGAAAATAGGTATCTTGAGTTGTTCCAATATTTGTCGGAAATCGACGGAACCAAATATAAGGGACCAGGTACAACTGATGACAATCATGGAGATAAACCACAGTAAAACTTCTGGGGGGTTAAAGCATTGCCCATTGTCGGGGTTGACATTGAAGTAGATCGTCATGGTATCAGGGGAGGCTGACATGTTCGAACTGAATGACAGGCCCAAGTCCGAGCCGCAAGATAAAAATCAATGGAAACTACATAAAGAGATAGAATGCAATGGAGAAGAGATTCCAAAACCATCATCCGGCGTTTGCATTACAGGGATACGAGGAGTGAATGCTAGAGTCGACGATCGTACCTTACCAAGGGGTGGGGGAACTATCCGAGTTCATCAGGTTCACTCGAGCCTGATCTGTCCTCGTGTTTTTCTTTTCCCTCGCTGACAGGATGCATGAAGGCAGATTGGAAGGCAGATTGGAAGGCAAAGTGAAGTGTATGTAGTGGCATCCAGTAAGCGGCACGATTTTAGGTTGCCTCATCGCAACTCGCTGCGTGGCGTTCCAAATTTGTATGGACGCATGAGGCTTTGCAAAAAGGTCTCGTGCCCCCAAAATTTGACAATATTGTGACTGTGGCTGCAGAAAGCTGAAGAACTCAGAGCTATTTTCGATATGCTGCAGTCCCGAAAGCACAGTCCTCAATCACGAGCAAGGTTGCGTAATTTACGATGCATCGAGAGATTCATTTCTCTCTCCCCATCATTTTACTTCCTGCGACTGACTGAGAGAACATATCTTTTTAGCAATATTGTCACTGTCATGCCGGTTGTGGTCAACAACACAATTAGATATATTGTGTCCCTGGCTCCTCCACCGGATCCCCGACACGACATGCTATGGATGAGCATCGGAATCTTGATCGGCTACTTTGTCCTCTCAATTATCGTGAAAGGTTTGGATAAAATGAGAGGAAATCGAGCAGCAAAGTTCGGGGATATGGTCAAGGAAATATATGAACTCAAAGACAAAACTGCCGCGAGCAGTACAAGGATATCCTCTCTTGAGTCAGACGTTGGATTAAATAATGCAACAATCCAAGGTCTCCAAACTTCTATTGCGAGTGAACAAAGTCAGCGGACAAATGCAGAAAATGAGGTTACCAGACTTAGGCCTTCTGAGAAGCAAGCTAACGATCTTCGAACTGAAGTCTTGACACTCAGGGATCATGTTACGAGACTCACGTCTTTCGAAAAGGAAGCCAATGATCTCCGGCCTGAAGTCATGACACTCAGAGATAGTTTTTCCAGAATCTCGCCTTTTGAAACTGAAGCCAATGATCTCCGGCCTCAAGTCGGAGCACTCAGTGACGAAATGCGAGACAAGAGGCGAGAAATCGTGAGCCTGAAAGCAGACATCACTAGAATGCAGGGTGGTTTAGAGGTGGCTTACCAACGATTAGAACTTGCCAACTAACAAGCAGCTAAGGGCAAGGAGATAGAGAAGAATCTGAGGGAGTTTGTGAAGGAACGAGAGATAGTAGTTGAGGGAATCAAGGCGCAGCATGAAGAACAGCTCAAGACATTGCGGGAAAAGTACGATGAGGGGAAGAGTTTAATGCAACGGCAGAAAAGAGAGGAACTTGAATCATTAAAAAGGAGTTCGAATGCAATTATCATTGAGAAGAATCAATTGTCAGTAACAATACGCTTCTTCAATTCGTTCCCTGGTGTTCCGGAGATAGTCTCCCGAAATATTTCAAAACCATACAAACAGTCAACTTTCTCTGAAGAAGATGCGAGGTAGCAATCTGCTAACTCTTAATTTGTAGAATTGATGATTTAAGGAGGCAGATAAATGGAGAGTCCGAGAGTCCATAAGCAACATGTCCACCGGTACATGGGTCTGATCAACTGAATCGAGGCCATTTTGGCTTCTTCTCTGACTATGAGTTCGCTCATTTCATTGACTTTTACTTAATTTGTGACCTCCCCCGTGTAAGTTATCGAAATACTTGCTCTTCCAGCCCTTTATCTACCTAAGTTCAAGCCTACCTTACTCAAGTTAACTCATCCCCGTCACGTGAAGCGGCGTAAATAAGGCTAGGTAAACTGGCAAGAAATCATTAACTTTCAGTGAAGGTTGCTTAGAAAAATACTTCTCTTAACCAAGCATCTCAGATATATCACTAATGCTATACCTAGATAGATAAGTGGTTAATTTAGATTTAGATGCCATCACATGAGAGGGGAGGGCCGCTGGTCTGTGAGGACTTAAGGTTATATAAACAACACAACACCAGGAAAGCCTCGTCATTGATTTATCTCTACTGTTTTCTCTTTAACTTTGAGTCTTCCATCAATAGTAAGCGGAAGAAAGTAAACCTGAGGCACTCCACATTTTATCCTTGCTGCCTGTAATACACCCCGCGCTAGAAGTAAATCATCATTCCGATCTTTCTCCAATCCTTGATGAAGCCATGGCCCTTCAACCAGACACTGTAATGATCACGGCGGAATGCCTCTGCAAATCTCACACGTTCAGTACTGAGATCTCTACATCCAAGCTTCCGCTAGAAGCCACTGCCTGCCACTGCAATTCCTGTCGTCATTGCACTGGTGCACTCTACGTAATTGAGACGACGTGGCCTCAACCTCGCGAGGATGTTGACATTAGTCGGCTTGAAAGATACCAATTTTCTGCAAACATTACATATCTGTTCTGCGGCACATGCTCGACGCTATTGTTTTGGGAATCACTCAAGTCTCCCGGTGAGCTAGGTGTCTTCACCGGAACGTTGAAGAATATCGACGCCGATCTCATCAAACTTGTTGGCCACATCTATGTCGAGGACACTATTGATGGTGGTGCTTCTGTCTGGCTCAGAAAGCCAAATGCTGATGGCAAGGAGATCCCGCGGTATCGAAAGCGTTCTGAAGAAATCCCAAGGAGCTGGCCACAGGAATCAAACTTAAGAGAACTCAAAGGGAAGCAAGAACAAGAGTCCATACCTATTTTGTGTCATTGCAAAGGTGTTAACTTACTACTTCATCGTGGAAATTATGCCAGCATGGAGAGAAAGGATCTTCCACGGTTTATCGATCCAAGGACAAATAAATCACTTGCTAGTTTCGACGTGTGCGACTCTTGCCGTCTGCAATTCGGAAACGATATTGTTCATTGGACATTTACAGACTTGGCCAACATATCTCAAGCGGATGGCAGTGCGTTCTCAAAAACAAGCAGAGAGCTAAAGGCAGCAGTGGACGCAGGTGACGCCGCAATCGGTACGCTGGCATATTATCAATCGTCACCAAATGTGCAAAGATATTTCTGCAAGGTTTGCTCTTCGTCCACTTTCTTTGCTTGTGACGATAAAAATTCGAGCGTTGTGGACGTGGCAATTGGCCTGCTGGAGGCACCGGACGGAGCCAGGGCAGAGGGTTATTTATCTTGGAGTTTGGGGGATACTGCAACATGGGCGAATGATACGAAAGGAGGCTGGCGAGAAGGACTGATAGATAGGGTTCAGGCCAATGCAGAGGAGTTTAGGATTGCGAGAGGTTACCCGAAGAGTTGGAGAAGGCTTCAGAAGGAGGCTGAAGCAGAATCATCTTGAGCAAATTTGTTTTGGAGAGAAAGGTAAACAAGATCAATGCTACAACAGTAATACCTTTGGAGTACATTCATTCGACTACTGATTGAAATCTGTGTCATTTTTTAATTTCACGAGACGTGTTTGTAGAATCTTCTAGCTCTGAGTTGCACTTTACCTTCTACTTTCTCCCGGAAACCCCACGGTAAAGGATACTGTCTAGAGATCCGGAGCAAATAGTAATAGATCAAGTGCTGTCAAAATTGAATGAATCACGTTGTAGACATTAAAGAGAAGCTATGGAATGACGAGGCTAGGCTACTGCTTCGCCAGTTTAAGCCAAAAGTGAGCGTGCTTAATTGTTAAAGGGGCGCTCTAAAATACACAAGTTCTTATTTATTGAGAGATTCATTACATCTCCCAATACCTACCCACCATCGAACTTTCATTTTCCAGGCAGAAACAATTGGTTCCGAGTTTAGAAAGTGCTAGTCCCGCCGAGACGCGACGACATTCACCGCGGCGCGCCAATCTCTCTGTCCCCAATATATATTTAAATAAGTCAATTCGTATCGTCACCGAGCCTAATGCGACATGTATGTTGGCCCCACCTTCTTTCACGACTGGAAATTGGAGCTAACATATCTACATTAGGTATGTAAACGGGACCGCAATTCTTCGGAATTGTGTGTCAGAGGGTATTAATAATTAGCCACATGGCGCCCTGCTGAGATGTTGGTAAGTCCACCCCTTTCCATTCCTCCTCCTCCTCCTCCTCCATTTATTTCCTTTTTTTTGGGCTCCTTTTTTTGGGGGTTGGGTAACGTAAATATATTTTGGAATTTCTTTTGTGGGTCGTTCGTGTTGTTTACTGCCAGCTAAGCGAGAATCTCAAAGACCGGTTCTCAATTTCACTTGAACATTTTCGGCTTGGATTTTTCGTAGTGATCAGAAAATTCTTGAGATGCATCTGATGGTACTTCCGTCGCGTTAAAATATCCTAGAATTTGCCTGAGATGATTATTTCGTCTGCACATAGTTCCAAAAAGCCGTCTTTAAAAATTCTTGAATTTGCGAAGCTGGAATCCAACAACTCCGCTAGCCCGTCCAAGCAGAGAAATAAGAAAATATCCTTAGATCTATGATCATTTTACTCTAGTGGACAAACAGAAAGGTAAATTCAAGCCATCCTGATCACCAAGCTTCCGGGAATGTACCCCATTTCGGGCTGTACATCATACTATGGTACCCTTGGTAAATTCTAACTGTATGAATCAGCTCCAATCAATACTCCTCATACATAAAGCTCGAAACAATTATATTTGGTCCTCCAACATGACCAGCCATATTGATAGCCATGTTATGAGGGAGTATTAAGCGAAATTTGGTCGGTTTTGTGATCGATTTCACGATATCCAAATCTTGAATATTCCAAGCCTCATCCCTAACACTAATATCCAACTCAACTCTCAAATCCACCAGTTGTTCCATTCTGGATATGACGTCCCAGATTCCAGACCAGCTTTTTCTATAATTTCGAT
The DNA here is from genome assembly GCA_003988855.1 of Arachnopeziza araneosa. Lineage (NCBI taxonomy): Eukaryota > Fungi > Ascomycota > Leotiomycetes > Helotiales > Arachnopezizaceae > Arachnopeziza > Arachnopeziza araneosa. Next base: position 46,383 of record QYAI01000143.1, read on the forward strand.
CACTATCTCTCGCCATCACGAAGCTAGTGAGATCATGTGACAGTTGAGATTGACGATGTAGGGTTGTCACTGAAGGGCGGTATTTGAGAGTCCAGTGAAAATTGAAGAACCGTATTCGTTGAATGCAGTGCGAGAGGATGAAATCTGGCAGGAGAGCCACTACATCTGTTCCCCGCGTGTCAAACATATTGAGTGTGTAGATAAAGTCAATAGCTTCCGAATATCTGTTTGATTAAAACTGTTATTGACAACAGACTGATTATTTACTCACATCTGGCGGCAACTCAACAGCATCCCAATAATCCCTATCGTCGGCCAAGGAGCTTGATCTGACTTTTCCAACCAATCACCACATCTTAGTAGACAATTTACCTTGTTAGATCGACATCTCATTCCTCGTAATTTTTTATTCTCGATGAACCAATGTATCATCATACCCCCTGCTACTTCCTTCCAGATCATAACTCGTACTTCCCATGGCAGGCTAAGTAGGCGACTCTTCTCCCAACCCGAAGTTGCAAGGTGTGTCCTTAGAACCCGTGACTCTTGTAGTCTTTTTTGTTTCGAAGTCCGTGATCCATAGGATGTTAGGTGAAAGCCAGTTCTGACGCCTTTTAGACGTCTCGTCTGGGCTTGAGCGAAATTGGTTACTGATTGGATGAGAGTCTCGCCAGTATGGATGAACGCGAGCCCTTGTCTAGGTTCCGGACCGTCATTGAGCCCTGGCATGTCTAGGCCTAAATCAGAAAATTCGTTACCACGCCAGTGTTGTAGACTCGATATGATTTATAGATATATCCTTTGATCATATCCTCGGGTTGAGTAAGAGTGGTGAACTTTTCAGGCAGCGAGATAAAGTAAGCTGATGGGGCTGAAATGCAAATGTCACGTGCCAATGCAGAGCAGCTGAGCGCTAATGAAACCTTTAGATCTCCTGCTATCCCTTTGCTTCTAATTAATACGGTTTCAGTTTTTGAAAAGAGGCATGAATACTGGCCTAATATAGCACTAACATACAGCCTTGTTGGCTCCTTTCAATTCGAGGCACGCGTGCAGCCACGATAAGCTAAATGAGTTGGCGGCTCATGAGAGAGCCTTGCTGACAGAAAAGATGGCGCGCTAGGGCTCGATATTGACATAGATATCAAGATCGACAAGAGTACTTCGGTTCTCTAGGATGGTCCCGCTAACATGCCTCAGCATCGCTTGCAGTGTGATGCAAATCATCTCATTCGCGCATGAAGTTGGTTCCACCCTCAAGAGATACAAAAAGGATGGATCCACGAATCCACAACTATGTGATCAGGCTGGCTACATGTCCAATGCATCAGACAAGCTTACAAAATATCTCGATACCGTTGATCAAACGCGTCTTCCAGAAAACCAAGCTGAACTCGCCATTATCGCTGCAGAATGTGTCAAAGTATCGAAAGAACTGCAACTAAAGGTTGCTAAGATTGACACGGCTCGAGGTGGGGCTTTTGGGAAGGCTATGAAAATGATGTGGAATAAGAAAGATCTTGAGGCTCTTCAGAGCAGGATGGAAAAGTATCAGAGTGTTATGGATTCTCATATCCAAGTCAATTTGTGGTGAGTCACAGGGCCCGAGTCGGCTACGTATCGAGGACAGGCCAGGAAAATAGGAACAAATTATTTCATGCCATAAGGGGGGGTACTCAGCTTTTCGAGTCTAACCTAACGTCATCTGCAGTGACTAAAGTGAGGCCAATTCTATTAACAATCAAGCCGACTTCCAAAAGCTTAATGGAATTCTTCAATCATTCATCGGCGCTTATGCTAACGGCCAAAACGACACTAAGAAACTCTTGTCAGATGCGTCTTGGGCTACAAGGCAACATATCACTGGAGCCAAAAATGATGTTCTGTGTGAAACCAAAGCCGAGAATGAAAAGACTCGACAGTATGTCACCTTGGCTATTGAAGCTTCAAAAACAAAAGACTTGAACGAAATCCAATTAGACAAACTTCTCGAGAGTCTTCTCAAAACCATCCAACAAGTCTATGCCTTGAACTGTTGGCCTGAGTTTTGGGAACTTACGGCTCAATATGGGCTATACAGTCGAGCTTCTCTGCTTAAAAATCACTCCGAAGAGTCACATGCAGTTCGAAATTATATTTTGCTCTGCAGCGCGCACTGGGGTACTTTGACCGAAGGAACCAAGTCGACTATGTCCTATCTGCTGAATAAAGGCGCCGATCCCAATTACTTAGGTGTGGCTGGAGCGATGACTAACACAGAACAGTTTTATTTCCCTACACCTTTACTGGCTTTCTATCTTCATTACAAATTGAATATTTCTGGTTGGGAGCCGCTGGCCGTGGACTTAGTTCAGTTGCTGTTCGAATCCGGTGCAGACTTTGACCAAAATTTTATCTGTTCTAAATAGCCCTCGTACGATTCGGCCTTTGTCACCATCATTGAATCAACCCGTCCATTCATATATGGATACGTGATCCAATCAAAGAGGCACAATTTATTGATGGAAAGAAATGTGGCTGATGTCATTATCCATGACTTTTTAAAAGATCCTCAAGGAATTTGGACAACTGAAACGCTTTCTAAACTCGGCTTAACTATGGAAAGAGCACATTGCAAGTTCCTAGTTTATTTTCACCACAACACCGCGTATGGGCTAGATGATGAAGATTCCAATTCCATAAAGACCATTTTAGGGTGGCAAGAGTCGGTCGGAAGTGACGGAGAGTACCGGGATCTGAAAGACGAAGAAAAAGAAGCAAGAATCTTGAAGATCCTTAGAGGCAAAAAAGGACTACATAATGTCAATCAATGGCTTGCTGACAGAGGGCATGTTTTGCCACGGGAGAGTGACATGGAGGGAATCACGCGTGACACATCCATGGAGGAAATGGCCATGATATACCAAAGATTGAACGAAAAGTTCGGATCGAAATTGACACCACCAAACAGGGTAGAGGAAGTTGAAGTAGAGGGAGACGAGACAGGGGACTGTGTGTTGGAAGGAGTAAGGCAGAAGGATTGAAGTAGAGCACAGTCGAGCAGCAGGTCAGGGAGGCGAAGCACACAGAGCCATTTAACGATTTTCTTACCATCCATCTCTTATAGTACAGGTTGCAGGGATGGCAAGCTCACAATATCAAACCCAAGTCCACCGAAAAAAGAGTTTGCACAGCATTTCGCCCTGGTGACTAAACCTAAAATAAGCCGGACGCCAAAGGTCCGGTCAAAGAAATGAAGGTATGTTTTCATATACTCCTGAATATTTTTAAGTCTCACAACCCCATCCTCTTAAAACGCACCTCCTAAGCCTCAGTAACTCCTATCTAAAAGACTTCTCTATCCCAAAATAAAATAGACAAGCTATTTATATGGGTACAAGGTCGCGGTGCCTAGTTTGCGAAGCCAGAAGTCAGAAAAGGTCAGGCCACAGTCTGGAAGCTGGAGCTGAGCTGCTGCTGTGCAGATTATCGTGCGACTTTAGAGTAGCTGATTTAAACAATTAGATAGATTATTTTAAGATGACTTGACAACTAAGACGTCTGTTAGACTTCGAAATTGTTTTGAATCGGATTTTTGGTCCTTGGCGATATTTCTGCTGCTCTCGGAATCATTTCTGACTGTGAAAGTAGAGAGCAATATTATTCTCATGATGCCAAGTTTTGAAGTGGGTTACCCAACCGAGTAGAAAGCCAAAAGATAAGGCGAAACTCGTCAAGATGCTTTTATCTCTTTTAATTGCTACAAGAGCTCTACACTTACAGGTCCCTTTTTATCACATTTGATTAAAGTTTGGATCAATAGCCTACTAGTTATGCTCCGACTACAAGAAGTACATTGAGATGAAGAATCATATGTTCCTAGATTCTACTAGGGCTGCTCGGATGTTCTTCTCTCTTTCCAATTCATCTCCCTGCATTTGGGGTCGTGCTGCTAAAGTTTTCAGGCCCTTCTTGTTTGTTACTACCCGTTCTGAAGGTTACTGGAGGACATCTTACAGTAATGAAGACAAAGCCAGATGCTTTCAAAATTGTAATTGAACCCTGCATTGTGTAATCAACATAAGCGACGAGTTCATGTCCCGCCAAAGATTTCAATTAGTGATCAGTCTCAACTCCTTGGGTTCACCTAGGAAAATAAAGTCTAAAGGAGGCCTTGCTGAGATTTCTGCATTGGCGTTCCTGCACTCCAGAAGAAATAACTTGCTGTCACAAGTGATCCGATACTAGCCTAGTGTTGTAGATATCGTAATGTTCTTTCGCGAGTACAAAGATATTTCATCGGCGTCGACTTTCCAGGACCAGGCTTACCGGATACCCAGAAAATGCCATCAAGATGTAGCAGCCAGTGCATGAAATTGTTCTGGCTTTCAGACGGCCGCTTGTGTGCCCAGTGGAATGTTCGGCTATGTGCCGTGGCAACATTTGACTCCCGTGCAGTCATTGAATCAGATCGTAAACGGCGGATGATTTCGTATGCCACGGTGAAAGAATAGCCCGCTGATATCTACGTTTCTACCTTGATAGAGATTTGGCGTGCAGCAGCAGCATAATCCATTGGTTACAACTCCCCCACTGGGACACATGACACCAATCGACATTGTCGGCACACCGTCAAAAAAACCTTCCAAAATATGGGAATATTCATCAACGGTAGCCGGAGTCCTGTCTTCGATGGGAGGGGGGAAAAAAGCTTCCCGGGACAAAACCACCCAGCCGGTTATAAGTTGACATAAGGCTCCGACATCTCATCGCCAAGAACCTCTTTGGCCTAGTGGTTTAGCCTACCTCTAGGCAATCGACGAAAGAGCCCAATAGTGCTGAATTAGAAGAAAACCGGGCGGGAGGGTTTTTTCTTCCCACTGCGGTGGTTTCTTTTTTGCCATTTTTTTTTATACATCAAAGATGAAATCAATTTTGCACCTCGGAGTAAAGGAGTTTCCATATTCACTAGTATCATACAAAATAATTCCTGATCAGTCATCCAACAGCCCAATAGTCCACTGAGTAATCTTCTCCGTTCCATGTCCATTAATTGCACTCACAGGAATAACTTCCACCGTCCCGTCCCAAACTTTATCCTGCTGGCTGGGGTGTTCCACCTCTTTTCTCCGTACAGCATCCACATAGTCCTTCAAACTCTGGAAATTCTCCTGCGTACCAGGTAGATCCGCTTTTGTTGCAACCACAAACCAGGGTTTGCCAGCAATACTTGGCATCTCGGGGGCAAGGGGATTATCCCAAGTAGGACCGCTCTGAGGCTGATGGATGATGTTCTCAGGACGGTTAGAAGCAGCATCCTCAGGTGAGGTAAATGGCGACCATTCTACGATTGGGTCGGATTTGGCTTTTTCTTCGGCGAGTTTCATTCGTTCATACATGCCGACTTCTTTCCACAAGCCTTGGAGCGCTTTCACTGCATCACCGGCGTTGAGATCGATGACGAAGGCGAGGATGCGAGCACGTTCAACGTGGCGAAGGAAAGATACTCCCAAACCTCGGTCAAGATGTGCATCTGCCACTAAACCTGGGATGTCGGCGATGGTGAAAGCGGTACGAGGTGCGCCGTCTGAGTAGGCGGCAGAGGTAAGAGGACGGCCTTTGTGGTCATCCAAGATGACGGTGCCGATATTGGGTTGGAGAGTAGTGAAGGCCCAGTTGCCAACTCGGGCACGGCTCTTGCTCATAGCTCTTAAGAGTGTACTTTTCCCTGCATTTGGGAGTCCAACAAGCCCTACATCAGCGAGAAGTTTTAGCTCTAATTCTAGAGTGAGCTTCATCCCCGGTTCTCCTTTCGTGGCATACTTTGGTCTTGGTACCACCTTCGTAACGAAATGTGGGTTTCCTAGACCTCCGACTGCTCCAGCTGCAAGAAGGAGAGGTTGTTCCATAGGTTTGTTAAGATCCAATGAGACAGGACCTTTAATCTGGGTCATCGCCAGCGCAGACCTTCTTCCTCTAGGCAAACGTGGAAACTCTGCTGTAGCAACATCTTCCGGTGTCACAGCAGGATAGAGAAGCCACTTCTCCCTACTCCATTTATAAGGCCCACTGGGATCACTTCCTTTCCCCCTTTCTTTTCCAGCCTGCAGCTTCCTCTCTTCCTCCTCGACAGCAACCGGATCGTATCTTTCCATCTCCCTGACAACTGTTCCCACTGGGACTTGGATAATTATGTCCTCTCCTCTTTCGCCGCCCCGGGTTTTCCCCTGTCCATTGCGGCCTCTCCCGGCTCGCAGGATATTCCTCCGTGCGAGTTTATGCAGAGATGTCTCGCCGCGTACGGCTTGAATATAGATGTTGCCACCTGTACCCCCATCGCCGCCATTTGGAGGGCCTGCTGCAATGTACTTCTCTCTTAGGAAAGAGATACAGCCGTGGCCGCCAGCTCCCGCAAACAACGTTATAGTTGCGCGGTCGCTGAAGATAGTGCGTGAGTAGTCGGTAGGTGGCGGATTGAGGTGAGAACCTTCTTCTGGGAAGTGTTGGGAGGGTTGTTGGATGGGTTCAGAGACAGTACTTTCGTGTCTTGTGCAGATCGAGTTGACAAGTGGTCGGAAGCTGTAATTAGCTACATTCTGGAGCAAGAAGGGATACAAGAACGGGGTGAGTGTTCCCTGTAGCTGTGGACATCTTGGTGGCATATTCCGTGATAATGCGGGGGGGGGGGGTTGCTCGTGGTTGATGGTCCCTTGAGGAAATTTGATATTGGCGGCGTGGGAAGACTTCTCGGTCACCGTACCCTGAACTTCACCCGATGCGTCGACGTCGGACCAGCCGCCCAACAACACAGCGCTTGAAACCCCATCGTCACCATACATGTTCCATTATTCGTCCAGCGAAATCATGTCGTTCAAGTTGTCGTTCTCAAATCAGCAGCGCAGTGCAGGACGCCGACCTGATATTAATTAATGTCCAGTCTCTCCTCGCCAGGGCTTCCTCTAGGCGGTGTAGTATTCTTTTCGCCCTCGATCATGCAGCTCTCACCTGGCTCATTGGTCCCGTGAAGGGCTCACCAACCGGATGACGGGGTTGGGCGAGTGGTGCAGCTCCCTTGCGCACGCGATGCAAAGCATTCGAGCCACGACACACTTCAAACCTTCGCTCGCCGTGTTGCGCTGCCCTCTGCGACTCCACTTTTTGCGCCTGAAGCCATGGCATCGGCAGCTTTGCTGGACGACAAGCGGCCGTTGTTGCGGTCTGAATGCCTTCATATCCCGTTCCCGTTCCATGATTTCTTCTTCCTCAATTCTACTTTCTCGACTTGCAAGCCGCCATTGTCAAGAGTGGGAGAAGTACCTGTTTCAGATCCGTGTTAAATAAGCTTTTGGGCATGACTGCGTGATCCAACACGACAGGAGAGACGTGAGATACAAAGAAGGTGGGTGGTCTCTTTCTACTCTTTTCCCACACACACACACACACACACACGCACACTTCACCGTTCATTCAGCACCATCATGGGTTCTCCAATCCCACGGTGCTATTCTCATGTATATGCACATGTACAAAGAGCACGTCTACTCCAGACCTCTCTTGAATCGTCCTCTCTGCTATCCGCCATATACCCGATCCATTCTCCCCAGTTATTACTTAACTATCAATATACCTCCAAATGCCATATCTCCGGCCAGAAGTCATGTTAATCAAACACCACAGATCAAAAAAACCTTTCCAAATCATGGATCCAGATTGCGCTATTTGCAGTCAGCCAGCAATGGCACAATGTGAATGCGAGGCGAAAGGTTTGGATATTGCGATACGGCAAGCTGAACAACGAATGATGACGAGTGTTTTCAATGATATCCGGTACCAATTCCATTCCAGTTCCTCTCTCAGATCAACTTATTAACACTTCTCTGAAATTAGCGTCTGGGTTCGTAGCCACGCCCAAGATTACATCCTCTCTTACTTCAGCATGCTCACGACTCGACGCAAGGATATGCATGCCGCAGCTATGGCCCGCCTCAATACCCACGCCGCCTACTACTACCACGCACGTCCGCACCCCCAAGAAGTCCAAGCCATTGATCTCGAGCTCAAGCGCGGTATTGATGATGACTGGAAACAATCTGTGCAGCGATACCCTGAAGTTCTGGAGTACTTCTACGGGTTGGTGGAACTAAGCCTCCCTGCAGACGAGGATCGAGTGGTGAATGATCCACCGTTGAGTGCGTTGGGAGGTGGTGCTGAGAAAGGGGGCCAGGAAAGGAGGGTGAGGGTGAGGGAGAGTAGTGAGGTTGAGGAAAGGAGGAGACGGAGAAGGAGTTTGGGGAGAGAAGTAGGCAGGGAAGTCGGGAGGGAAAGGGATGGTGTCGGAATGGAGGTGAGGAGGGAAAGGGAGAGGGTTCGAGTTGTGGAGCCGATTGGGAGGGTAGACTCCGTACCACCACCATCAATGCCACCGATGGGGTTTGAGCGGGAGAGGGAAAGGAGAAGATATGCTACACCAGCACCAAGTATGACGGGTGGATATTCCTACGTGCAACCTGGATATCTCGGATAGGATGTTACAATATTGTACTATCGAGGATGTGGTTCGATAATTAATCCCAAGGAAAAGACGACCAAGAACAGGAAGAGATCTTGCTAATAGAGTGGTGGACATGATGCAACAAATATGAAGACGATGAAGAGAACAAGATACGAAAACCGACGATATGCTATGAAATACGTTGAATTGAACGACATGAATATTAAGATGGAAGCACACACAGCAGAGAACGACAGAACATATCAGACACACAGGACATATTTTTCATTTGGGTCTTACGGCTGGTTCGACAGGTTACGGCGGCACTTCTCTTCATCGCTACTCTTAAATCTCTTCTCAGTGTTCGTATAGCAAACCTCATGTAGTCGGTATTCAATCTAGCATAGGTAGCATAGCATCGGCGTAGTTGTCTAATCACTTCATTCGATTTTACACATCACGGTCACGAATGAAAACTACTATCAAACTAAATGAAGGAGCTTTGTTAGACTCTCGATTTTGGTATGCTATTCGATCCCGCTCTGTCAGGAGATGAACACGCAATTTTTGAAGTGAGGTGATGCCCAACGATGCCAAAAAGCACTATGCAAGATCCCCCAGAAGCCCAATGCACGGCTCCCTATTCAATTTCCCCACCCCACTCCATCGCATAAAAATGTTAATTACAAGCAAAAGAATTCCAAGCGGAATTCATATAGCGCAAGACGGGAGTTGTCACTCAGATAGCAAGCAGGTTGAAGCACATCTCGCTTCAGAAGTGCGGCTGAAGGCAGAGATCAGGCGAAGGAGTTTATTCCTTGTCCTCAAGGCTAGCCTCCTTAAGATCGTCAGCGACGTCTTTGTCGGCGGCTTCTTCAAGCGCAATCTCGTTCTTAACGCTTCCGCCCTCTCCTGGAACAGCTGTGGCCTTGCTATCGCCGTTGGCGTGAGCTGGCTCAGCAGGGGTAGAAGGCCCGGCGGAGCCGAGTTCCTCAGCCTCAAGACGCTCGACTTCTTTCTTGGCTTTAGTGATGTTCTAAGTGGATTATTAGTAGAAGAGAGATAGTGAGATGATAGAAAGACTCACGCGTTCGGTTTGGGCAGCTTGGTCTTTCTTCCAAAACTTAAGCTTCTCCAAAACCTTCTCGCGAACAGCAGGGATGTCGGATGCGGCCATGGGTGGGTTAATATTCATGAATGCACAGTCTTCCATAACGGAGGGAGGGCAAGAGTATTTTCCAATAGATGGAGTCTCGGTAGCAGCTGCGGCGGCTTTCTTGTTCTTCTTTCCTTTCTTGCCACCAGTGCCGGCGAAGTAGTCTTCTTCTTCCTTCTTCACGACCTTCATGCCTTTCAAACCCTTGTCATCAACAGTCCTTTGAGCGGTGGCTTGAAATTGAGATGGTGCCAACAGAGGAGCTTTCTCAGCGGAATAGGAGGGATCCAAGAAGCGGAGGAGTGATTCAGCACGACGAATCTCATCGAGATAAGCTTTGTCACTTGCCTCAGCAAGCATCTGCTGGGCGCGAGCCTTGCGCTTCTCCTGATGATATTTGTCGTCCTCAGCCTTCTTACGTTCCCGAGCCTTTTGGCGAGCTTCAAATTCCCACTTCTGGACAGCTCGGTTGGCGTTGAAGAAGTCATCTTTAATCTTTCTAATGGCAGTATACTTTGCTTGTTGGTCTTCGTGCAACTTGTTGCGCTCATCATAGAGGGATTTGATGTTCTTATACGCATCATCCTGTTCGGCTTTGATGGCATCTAGCTCCCCTTGGATCTTATTATATTTGTCCGAGAGACCTTTCGACTCAGGGTCGTCGAGGGTATCTCGAAGCTGTTTCAACTGGGCTTTCTTTGCAGTAATAGCTTTCTCGGCCTCATCAAAACCAGCAAAGGATTTGCGCTGTTTCTTAAGATTGTTAGACTCCTGGAGAGCTTTCTTCTCATCGACAATCTTCAGAGTACCACTCTCAACCTGCTTGTCCAAGCGATCGACCTCCCGATTGAGGTCTTCCAATGTTCTGAAATTGACTAAACCTCGAGCCTTCTTCTGGTTCGCCAACATCTCTTTGAGGATGGTATCCTCTTTCTTGATGAGGTCGAACACCTTAGTGCGGCCAGATTTTCCAGCACTTTGCTTGTCACGGATCTCTTTCAATTGGGTAAGGAGGTCAGCGCGACGTTTGGCAGAAGGAGAGTCCTTGGAAGTAGGTTTTGCGATGTCAAGTTTAGCTTTAATGGCATTCTAAAGCAGAGGTCAGCGCATGTCGCTGCAAGTTTCCGCTGCGGTTCCGCAGGTACCCGTATAGCTTTTCTACGTCTCAACTACTTACCTCTTTTGCTTGAGCGTCTGCATGCTCTTTCTCAGCTTTCTTCAAGTTCGCTTTATAGGCCTCCTCGTTGGGTTTCTCTGGCTTAACCAAAGTCTTCTTCTCGCCCTCAGGGACGGCCGCGGGTTTCTCCACTGCAGCCATGATTAAAACCAATACGTGTTACCAGAGAGTCTTTCAAAAGTTCCAATTGATGTGTAGGAGGGGAGTTGTCGCAAAGGCGCAGACAGGCAAATGAATAACTTGTGTGTGTAAAGAAATAATTATCTCAAAAGATTTCGGCTAGAAGACACTTTGCTGGCGTGTGTTAGTATATGGGGTGACGTAGCGTCTACTACGGGGGCTCAAATTCAGCTCTAGCGCAAAAACTTTTTTGGTGTTGCGCTTTCGAAAGAGCCCCATTCACTCTTTGAATTGGAATCTTTTTGTGACTACCACGAATCTTCACAACGAAGTCTCCTGCGTCTTGAGGCTCACCAACATAATAAATTTAATCCAAGTCCTACCGGTAGATATTCAACATGAATGACGAAGACCGCGCCCAAAAGTTCCGCGATGCCAGCGAGCGGGAGGCAGCCAAGCTCTGGCGCGCATGGAGAACAGTTCACGAAATGGTGCAAGATCGCGGTTATGAACTGGCAGAAGAAGAAGTCAAAGTCAGCTTTGAAGACTTCAAGTACAAGTACACCTCAGAAGATGGCTCCGTGAAGTACGTTTGGTCTCTTGAAGATCGACTTTAGCTAATGCGCCAAAGCCGCAAAATCATGACCTTCTCCGCCCGTCCCAGCGCCGAAATGATGAAGAGATATACCAACCCAGTCACAGCCGCAGACCCGAACCCTTCTGCACCAGATATCGGCACCATTTGGGTTGAGTTCCTCCCAGACACTAGCGTTGGTATCAAGCAGATGCGCGCTTTCGCACAGCATCTTGTTTCCAGCAATTTTCACACTGGGATCCTCATTACTAGCGTGAATATCACACCTGCGGCACTCAAGATTATCCCTGCCGTCGCAAGCGATACCCGAATCGAATGTTTCGTTGAGGCGGATCTGTTAGTTAATATCACACATCATGAGTTGGTGCCTAAACATGTGTTGCTCAGCAAGGAAGAGAGAACGGCGCTTTTGGCGAGATACAGATTGAAGGATACGCAGCTACCGAGAATTCAGTTGGGTGATCCGGTCGCGAGATACTTGGGATTAAGGAGAGGGCAGGTGGTGAAGATTATCAGAAAGTCAGAAACAGCGGGAAGATATGCTAGTTACAGGCTTTGTGTTTAGACTGGATGAAAGTCCGGCGTTTGGGAGTTTACGATTTGGGCAAAAGCATGGTGGATGGCGCATTGGAGAAACATTGCTCCTGGCTTGTGCAGATAGCAAGAACATTGGTAAAGCCATGTGACTTTAAGATGATTTGAATGAGTTCCTTTCTAAGTTTGATATGAGGAGCCAGCGCTCAATATTACTCGATGATTTTTCGATCATCGAATCATTAATAATCTTGCCTCTTTCATTCATAAGGAGGGTTTTTTTGACTGATGAAGATAATCTTCTTCGAAAGAAATTCTCTTCTTTACAACAGCCAAGACTAATTCGCTATCCATTGTGAAATAAACAGTACCAGAAGATTTCAAGACATTCTCACAACAAGGATATGTTTGCTGTAGACTAACAGTGAACAGAAGATATGCTGAGACAAAAACATATCAAGCTACTGGTTCCAATTTCCAATCGATGTGAACAACCTGGAGTCGGAAGATTCAATCCATGCTATCACCTTTCAGTAGCAAAAGGCAAGTAGGGACAAAGCACGAATGGGGCACTAGAGCTATACAGAACAGATACTCTGCATGCTTGACCTGAGTATTATCCACAACCCATCCCATGTACCCATTCTTGATCGAGCACAGAGACCGTTCTGTTTGGCTAAAGTCTCTCAAATATTCAAATATTAAGTTAAGAATTATTTGCGAGTCTCTTATCATACAGAAAGGGTTGAACATTTCCTTGGGTAAATGCTATCTCCAAGCTTCTGTCGTTCTATCAGGGATCCCTATCTTTCCAAAAGCTCCTCGTTCATAATCCTACCTCTTACAGTTCAACTGCTTTTCTCGGCGATGAAAATTGCATCCTACAAGAGATTCCGTAAACATATCCCTCATCACAAGTTGGACATGATCGTCAAGAAGAGTCTTGCCAGAAAGTCCGCATCCCAAGCTAAGAAAGCTAGCACAAAAGCTTGCCTGAGACCTAATGAAATCTGTCTGATAATAGCGTAATATTGTAACAATTGATCCCTTGACGTTACAACAAGTTGTCCATTAAAATATTCTAATCAGGAAGACGGTAGTTCCCTTTGAGAGTAGTCCGTCCTCCATCACACCTTTTATAGTCACGCCAAACCAGCAGTCTGTATGAGACATCTCAAACTCAAATCCCAGAACAGCCTCAAGGAAATAATCCAGAAATACATACCGAGTTCAAGAGAAGAGAAGAGTATGTGGAACTAGGAGGAACTCGCCAAGCAAATGCGAGTGCAAGGCGGAGAATAAGCGAGCGCTATGATTATGTAATACCCGAGCCTTGCGCACAACTATCAGATAATTTGGAAATCAAAATCCAAACATCTTCAAAAGTCATCCACGAACTTTTTGACCGTCTTCACTTTACCGCAGCATCTCATTGCCGAGTCTTGACGGTCTTATAAAGTCAGAATGTCTCATCAAAAAGGAGAAAAAGATATTGGGGAGGCGCCTGTTCGTATACCTTGGATAGAAAATTATACCAGAGCTGACAGCCTGTAGAAAGTTCACCGCATCAGAATCACCCTCACTGGCCGCAATGTCCAGTCCCTTGAAAAGGTCTGCCGTGAGCTCAAGGAGCGTGCTCAATCCAAGGGCCTCACCTTGAAGGGTCCCGTTCGTCTTCCAGTATGTATTCGCCTCATGATCGCCAGGCTCTTCTGACCACTCTAGACCCAAAACCTCAAGATCACCACCCGTAAGACACCTTGCGGAGAGGGAAGTAAGACTTGGGACACCTTTGAGCTTCGTATTCACAAACGATTGATTGAGTACGAACTCTCATTCTTTCACATTTCATGCAGTCATTAACCTTTTCGCAGTCTCCACGCCCCAACCGAGGTTGTCAAGTCCGTCATTGTCAACAGTAAGCAGTATCATATTCTTGTTTAGATTATCACTAACATTCCATAGTTGAGGCTGGTGTTGAGGTTGAGGTGACCATTGCAGCTTAATTGCCTTGTCGATGTTGTCACTTCAATATTCAAGATATTGACTCCGCATTCTGAATGTATTATGGCACATTTGACCATTACTTTCTATGTTGAAGAGGACAGACGTGGACTAGGCCATTGGACTAGAATCATCGATCTGCAAATCTAGACAAGAAACATCTGCCCAATTCTGCTAGGTGATACTCCAACTTTATCATACTTGTGACTTTTGCTTTCTTGTCCCAAAATTGAAGTATGGTGATGCCTTTAGACTGCCCGAAAAGACCTGGCCTGACAGTGAAGCTTCTCTCGTGGTGTTCACAAGGGAATGGGAGGATAGCAAGGTTAATGTCAAACGTGAATTTCAGAAATTAAGAAGACTATGACATATTTTCTTCCCAAACCATATCCAGCCCAACAGGCTTCTCTAGATTATTCTCGATCTTCTAGCAAATGGTTCAAATCAATTTCAGTATTTTGATGCCTCAGGCTACACTTTCGATGTTTATGAAAGTCATCCAGAAATTCTTGTCCTGCAACCACACCAAAGCCCTTTTCTAATGGCAAATTACTACCCAAGCACGGTCGCGCGAGGTCAGTCTACAGAAACTACATATTTAGATAAGGATCGAAGTCTCCTTGGAATAGCTAACCTCCGCCGCGACGCGTCTCAAAGCTCTATTCTCAAAAACAGCTAGCTCTTCTTTATCAATTCCCAATTCGAACATCTTCGTTTCTGATGCGTCTATGGACTAAACCACAAGAAGTAAAGGATTACAATAAGCTTCCACGCATATACCTCATGCGATTGATGCTGTATCGACCCTCCGTGTCCTTGCACTGCGAATGCGAACTCGAACTTGCTGGACAAAAAGCCTTGGGTTTTCGTTAGCTCTACCGATTTACCGCGCCTCGAGATATCATAATGCAGTGCGAGTCGGAAAGTCATGTCTAAAGGTTGCCTGGATTATATATGCAGGTGGCAGAAGCTTTCTCAATGGATAGCTGTCCCTACTGCGTCAATACAGCCCGAAAGCATATGGAGAGCTTGGATAACACTTTTCTTCGGCAACAATATGTTGTATTGATACTGAAAGCGAGATATTATAAACCAAGTTTGTCCTATGTAGCCGCCATACCAAATAGGTAGAGAATTGTGGCCTGGTACAATGATCAAGTAGCATTATCTACTTCGGGTTTCCTGTTCGAGAACCACTTCGATTAAGTTTAATTGATCGTAGATCAGCCTGAATTGCCAAGGGTTTATTATAGCAGTTTCACTCAACAAATCCCCGGAAATTGAGTCTCATTCGTTTAGTTCGAATCGATCCGGCTGCCAGATCTAGGAAATACTCTTGCCTTGACTTGGATGAATTATCTAGCGCTATCACGACTGGACGAAGGTATTCCCTAATGAACTTTGCTCCTTTGCTTAATAGAGTCTGTCTCCTATTTTTTCAATCACGTTTTGTGGATGGAAATAGTTCATCTCCAGCGTCGAAGTCTAAATTATCATTAATATTCATCATTATCTTGATCTAATAACTGATTCATTTCCATCGAAACACTTCTGTCCATTCTCGAATAACGTGCAATTTATTGCTCCGCCAATATGAACCTTAAGTGCCTTCAAGTCGCAGGGTGTGGTGTGAAAGTAATCCGGGTGCAACCGAAAGGAACGGTACTCTCCGAATTAGGCGGGTAGAAATACACAGCTGGAGGGAACTCCTCGCCAGACTCATCCAAGCATCCATAAAAAGTGTTCAGTCCCGCACCTGTCTGGCAGTTTAAAGTTCCAGTTGCTCCAACCGCGCACACCAACCTAGAAGGGTCACCCTTTGCTATCCCAGTCTGGAAATTGAACCCGTCGAAATCATCTACGCTAGCAACAGTAACATAATCACCTTGATATAGATTTCCTTTTGTAAGAGTAAAGAAACTAGGTATAACGAAGAGGTCGTCTATAAAAAGGTTTGTCTCGAGGAGTGTATCGGTATCTTGTGTTGTAACAAAATAATTTCCATCGAAAGGTGCTCCTGCTGCGTACAGTGAGAAGGAAGAGGCGGGTATAGTTTCTGTTTCGTGAATGACATGGATTCTTGTTGAAGTTGATGTTTGTACGGTCGTCTTCGTAGCAGAGACTACGCTTGAAACAGTTGTGGTGATGGTTTTGGTTATGGTTATGGGGGCCTAAATAATTTCAGTGAGTGGCTTGATATGAAAGATGAATAATCATACGACAGAATGAGCAGTTGCTGTTTTTGTGACTGCAGGGCCGATTCCATAACACGAGCAGGCACTAGCATATTGTCCTGGAGCGGTACAGGCTGCTGCATAAATAGGTACCGTTTTCGAGGCAGCGCGTTTGCCAGGAATGATGACAGTGCTGACGCTAGCCGTAAATGAGACACTGAGAGCAATGAATTCACTTGTAGTTGTTGTTACGTATTTTGTGGTAGTGACTTTGACAGTTTTTGTTGTGGTAGACGCTTTGATAGTTTTCCTACCCTCACTGGTTAGAATTTCAGGACCACACATTTAGGAATGGCCTCACCCAAGTCCTGGTGTAACAGTCACAGTTGTTGTTGAACCAGCCAGGTAAGAACTGCAGTCAGAACTAGCCATGTGCAATTGTGCAGCGGGTCTTGTAGCTTCCACTTGTCGAAGACAATTATCAGGAGCGCAGGCTCATTTATCTAGCTCAGAAGCCAGGGGAAGGCCTGGGAGAAGGGCCAAGATCCCTACGCGCAGTGAGAAATTCCTCATCTTGATGGTGTTTCGACGTCAAGAAAGTGGGGGAGTTTCCATCAATGAACCGAGGGAAGAGGCTTATTTAGCTCTGGATGGGACATTGCTGCTGCAATTCCGCGCTGGGACATGCGGGTGAAGTTTTCAGCCACCAAGCTATATGGTGTTTAAGGTTACTTCCAATGCAGACTACTATGAATTTCAAGAAGGAAATGATTTACATGATTACCAAGGCCTCATTAATTATGATGATCAAGCAGCTGAAACGAATGTATCAGAAAAAAAATACAGTCTCCTCGAAGACAGGCACCGCTTGCCCAGTCACTACAACTTACAATGCTTTCATCGTGACGGAGACTTTCCATATCTTCTGTGCCGTCATTCTTTGGTGGAGGGCTGAATATGCACTGAAATGCGCTCCTTTGAGCTTGGCTTGAACGCCACATTCTCTTAGCTGTTCACCTACAGCTGGCAAGACTATCAATCGAGACTAGCAAAAACTATTTCTAAAAGAAAATAGAAGCTCTCGTACGAGCTGCATGAACAGATGAAAAGACAGGACTTGAATAGAAAATTTGTAGAAAATGCAAGATATTAGACTCTGTGAGAAGCTCGGTACTGTAGGATCAAAGGAAAACTGATAAGAAGAAGCCATAAGTCTAAAAGCGTACATGCGGCGCTGAAACTAACGAAAGCCACTTCAACTTGCACGTTGAGAAAGCCTTAGCGTACGGAATAATTTCCAGAAACGTTGATATGCAACCGTTCGAAGTATGACCGATGATAATTTTCCTTTAGGGCTTCTTTCAAAAGTGTGGTCGAAAGGGAAGATCTCCACGTGATTAAACACTTCTTCACGCAGCTTGAAAAGTTCAAACTTTATTCCGAAATAAAAAAAACCTCCAATTGAAGGGATTTTAATTCTTCTCCATACAGTTTTAAGCAGTTCTATTACTTCAGATGTAAAATATGGATCAATATTATCACATGATCTCGCTAGCCGACGTGGCAGATCATTTCATTTCACTGGAAGCCTAACGACAATGCAACTCAAGCATCCGAGAGCTTCGACATGTCTACATAAACTGCATTCTCACTTTATATCCTCATCAGCATCGCTTTACACGATTGCATGTTGGTTGGAATTGTTTTGAAGACCTGTGATCGTTACTTCACTCCAGCGTTCACAGCTTCTTGGCACATGCAGACTCAGCATTGCCAGGCGAATCGGTGCCCGGAACGTCTCATAAGCCAGCAATCGTACCGCACCTCGCCTAATAAGGAGTAGCGATGAATGTTTCTCGGGAGGTGCAGTCGTCATGAAGTCTCTACTGAAATCATCTTCCTGGAAGTTCTCACGGAATAAATCCAAAAAAGACCAAGCTACAGAGGAAGGATCGCCGACGCCAGAAACTTCGCCAATCGTTCCTCAGAGAGTGTCTTTAATCATTGAACAAGAAGAACAGCTGTGCGCTAGATGTGCAACTCTGGATCTGAAATCCATTTTGCGCAAGAAGGTGATATTGCAATTTGGGGAGCTTGTTGCGAACCTTGAAGCCTCTGTCGCGGGGTTGGAAAGCTCCAAATGCTCCCTTTGCCAGTTATTTGCCAGTATTGGCCCTCGGGAGGGCGCAAATGGGGAGTATGCTGAATACTGTCACTTGCGCGCCTTCTCAGCAAGATCTGTATTCACTGGATTGCAGCCACAGCAAATGGTCAGCAAATATGATCTAACAGTGCTTGGTGTCGTTGGATCGAATTTTTCAGATACCCTTGATGGTTCATCCCAAGATATATCAGCCTCAAAAGATTTACAAGACTCCTTATGTGACAATGGATTTCTGTGTCCTCTGGTGCAAAAGCGTACAAGTGCTGAAGTCTTGGGAGTCCGCGAGGTGTGCTCCCAGCAATTTGACGCCACATTTGTCAGAGATTGTTTGGGCTACTGTGGCAAGAACCATCTCCAATCTTGTGAACAGCGAGTCGAAGATCCTTTGGAGATGAGTTTCTTAAGGGTGATAGATTGTGAAACGAAAACAATTACCCCAGCTCCACCAGACTGTCAATATGTGACTCTGTCATACGTGTGGAACAGTATTGAAGAATCCGCAGACTCTGGTAGCGATTCGAGTCAGGTTTCGTCATCGCAGGTCTCGTTCCCTCCACTTATCGAAGATAGTATGATAGTCACGACAAAACTGGGGTTCAAATACCTGTGGGTCGATAGATATTGTATCGATCAGCAGGACAAAAAAGACAAACATAACCAAATTCGAAAGATGGATTTGATATATGCTAATGCTCGGCTCACTCTTATCTCAGCTACATCAAGGACACGGGTTGGTGGCCTGCCAGGTGTTTCCAAGATTCCGAGACTGAGCCAACCAAAACTAGAACTTCAAGATGCCTGGCTTGTCGCAACGCTTCCCTCTGGCAAGAAGTCGGTGGCAGAGTCAAAATGGGCGTCTCGAGGTTGGACTTACCAAGAGGGTCTCCTCTCTAAACGTCGCCTTATCTTCACTGATTATCAAGTCTTCTTCGAATGTAACGGCATGCACTGTGCCGAGTCACTTATACTGCCATTGAACGACATGCATGGCAAAATCTCAAAGATGTATAGGAGCGTGGTCCCACAAGGTCCTTTGGGATACAGCAAGGATCCAAGCTCTCGTTCTTTAAAAATTATGGAGTATATCTCCGCTTTTAGCAAACGCGATCTCACATATCCTGAAGACCGATTGAATGCTATGAGAGGTATCTTCAATATCTGCACACAAGGTTCTCAGTCCGTGCATCAGATTATGGGAATTCCCATCATACCTCAGCGTAGCAAAATCAATAATCTTGGACGTGTACGCTCGAACAAACTGAACAGACGCGCAAACAGAGAGTTTTCAAGAGGGTTAACGTGGTTTCATCCGAACGAAGGTCAACGAGTACCTCATTTCCCTAGCTGGACTTGGGCAGGTTGGTCTGGAGACATAAGTAATCAACTTCTCTCTGATAGCCTCGGTCACTCGTGGGATTACTATTACGATATCCCCGAAGACCCTAAAGTATCTCTACGAGGCGATGATGGACTTCATTATCTTCTCCCTACTCTGGAAGATATTTTAAGCATAGACCAGGCAGCCACAAGGTGCAAGGTCATACAAGTAGAAGCTGACATGTTTTCTTGTTCTGCCTCTGGTTCAGAACTATCCGTCAAAGAAAGTCCCGCAAAAGAAGGAAAACCTTCTGGAACTGGTCTTGATAAGGTAAACGTGATTTCATGTGTAACCATATGGGATAGAGCTTTCACAGCCAAAGAACTATCGGGGAAACATCTGCTAGGAATTTGTATTGGTAACTTCACTGGACAGTTGGAACATACCACCTCTCAGCACAGCATATCCGTCATTATTGTCATGGATATGGGTGAATACTATGAGAGAGTCGGGGCTGGTTATCTAACTTTGTCTTTGTCTGTTGGAGCTAGCAGATCATTAGAGCGCTACACCTAGGCTGCTCAAACCTACCCACGTTAGCGCTATATTCCATGGAAAACCACGCTAACCATGGTTTTACCCATGGTTTATTTATTTTTTGCCACCCATGGAATATGACTTTTTGGTCGCTTTACCACGGTGG